>MJUT01022361.1:296156-318654 GCA_002080005.1 Gigantidas platifrons
TTTTGTATGAAAAATGTCACTCTGGGTCTGTTGTGACATTTTTAGACTAATTTGAACATGATAGCAACAAAAGATAATTTTGACGTTTTTCTCCTTAAGGTGTAAAACCACTAATTAATTTCTTTAAGGTTTTCTACTAAATTTGTGTTTTTTCGAGCTTATCTGGTCATTTTATCTTAAGTTTAACCTTTCCAAGACCATATATTTTCTGAAACGTACATGATTCCTCTACGTTCTGTCAAAATATCAGGGCATGTTTAAAATCTTGCAGTGAAATGCCATGCTACGGAAAGCACCTACTCTAAAAATAGCTTGGTCATCCCCAAGAAATTCAGTATTTATAGGTCATGCATCAAATCCTCCATAGAGGTATTAAAATACAACTAATTCCATCAAATTTGGGCTCAAAATAATCCCTATATATTTAACTTCAATTATCAATTTTAATTAGTCCATTCCATTCAGTAGTTTTCACAATACTACAAAGTGAAAAGAACTTTTTTCTTGAAAAGGGACTACTTTCGTTTTTATATGTTCCAAGCTCTGATTGGTGAATTAGTGGTTTGACACCTATAAGTAAAAAAAAAATGGTTGCCCCATGCTATTTACATTCCTTTCCCCTTCACATAACGCTATCACTTGTTGTTATTTATACTTACATGCTCTAATTTATTAAAGACTGAATAATCACAAATATTATCTCATGATCTTAATACTGACGGGAAAATTACAATTCAAACTAAATATATTAAATCCTTGAATTTATAGGAAATATTGATACACATCTGCAACACCGCCTCATTGTATGATAATCTATGAACCAATTACCGACCGGATATGTAAAAATACGTACAATGAAAAAAAAAAAAAATTAAATTAAAGAATCAATTTAAAAATCTTAATACAGAACTCTATTGAGAAAATGTTTAAACGGATCTTTAAACAACTTAAGCTTGGTTGATTTTATATAATCAAGACATACATTACCGGTTATTTTTTCCGCACTGCATTGTGTTTAACTGGAGTGTACAGGCCTCATAAAGAATATATGAAAATCCTAAATTAAATCTACATTTATTCTAAGCCACAGGTGCTTGTGGACAGGACACAACACCCCCCTTTTTCAATTTTTTTTTTCAATTCCATTGCTTAGAAATATGTAAAACAGCAATAATATGTCGTTTTCTGATTGTATAAGTCGACTGATATGTATATGGAGATGCCGTTTTATGATTGCATCAGTCGACTGATATGTATATAGAGTCTAGAGAGAAGGTATCTCACTTCCACATAATTTTCACGAAAATTATTCTACCTGCTCGGGGAATCCCATGTCTAAATCAATAAAAATGCATCTACCTTAGAGTTGGTGAGCACGCTTCGTCTCCGCTAATATTCCTTTTTTTAAACGGTCGGCATTTTTCACGAAAATGTTCCTCTGAAACACGAAATCGGACGAACTTTATATCGTATCTACAGTTTTGGATTTTTAATCAACGGAAGTCTACTATGAACGATAACTCTAATATGGCGCCAAATCCGGTTCCCTGAAACAAAAGTTCCGAATGTTACTGCAGTCACGATAAGGTGAGAGAATATCATTTATCAGTCGAATAAAGTTCGGGAAAACATCAAAAAGTAAACATGCTTGATGAAGATCAGAAAACTGCGTTCGATTTGGCCAAGGATGGCCACAATTTAGTTGTTATTGGTCAAGGCGGCTGTGGGAAAACATTTCTTATCAAACAAATCGTGAATTATTTACGTTCAAAAGGAAAAACTGTTACTATAGCGTGTTCAACTGGCATAGCTTCCACACATTACGGCAAGTTAGGGTGTACCACGTTACATAAGTGGTCTGGAATTGGCGATGGCCGATACTTAATTAAATGAAGAGATAGTTCATTTGATAAAAACCGATGAAAGGTTTAATGATGTAAAGGACAATGTGCAGTCCACTAATACTTTGATCATAGACGAGATATCAATGATAAGTTCAAAATTTTAGGACAAGTGCAATTTATTTGTCAAAAAGTCAGGAGTTCGTCAGCTTTATTTGGAAATTTGCAAGTAATTTTAGCCGGTGATTTTTTACAGCTGCCTCCAGTGGCAAATGAGCTTGTGGGTGATCGTGGTTTACATTGCTTTAATGTACCATGGTTTAACAGATGTTTCCCCTGCAAAATTACATTAAATCTTATACACAGGCAAAGTGACACTACTTTAATTAAATGAATAAATATTTGGAAAAAGGAAATGTGTCAGATGAAGATGTGGCATTTATAAATTACTTGTAAAGGACTCTTGAAAATGAGGAAAATTGTGTTCACCTTTTTTCCAGAAGTTTTGACGTGGATTTACATAATTACACAAAAATACAAACTGTTGCAGGTGAATTAAAAATTTACAAGTCTTTGGATGAAGGTTCAAATTATTATTTAGACAAATTTTTGGCACCGAAAAGTTTAGGTTTGAAAGTGGGTTGCCCAGTAATGTTGTTGTAAAATCTTAGTAATGTCCTGGTAAATGGTTTGCGTGGAATTGTGTTCCAGATGAACCCTGAAAGTGTAGATGTTAAATTTGAAACTGAAATGAAAACTATTACGGTGAACATTCAATGCTGTACCTTCACAACTTTTGACCCTGTTGACAAAACTGTCCTAGCCAAAAGAAATCAGCTGCCCCTTAAAGCTGCATATGCAATTACTCTTCACAAAGCTCAGGGCATGAGTCTAAATAATGTTGTTGTACACTGTGAACACTGCACACAACCGGGCCAAATTGGTATTGCTGTTGAAAGAGCCGTCTCGGTAGACGGTCTCAGAATACTGAACTTTACAAAATCACTGTGTAGAGAGCACCCGTCAAGTGTTAGTTTATTTCATGAAAATGTATCAGTAGGAAATGTACAGGAAGACTTGTCTTGTTGTCGTAATCAAAGAGCTGAACAAGATGATGTAAATGATGATAATGATGACGACGACAATGGTGATGATAAAATTTCGAAAATAAATGACGACAACCTGTATGACTTTGATTCCGACTTTTCTGATTATGAAATAGAAATAGTACAATACCTTGACTCTATAGAAGAAACTGACAATGTTGAAACTGCTTCTGCCCTATCCTCTAAACAAATATTAGATCTTGCTATCCAGGATTTTATAGACACACCTGTTGACAGGGTTTCCTCTGGGTTGAATTATTTTTGAGTCAACACTTTTTTTTTCAGCGGCTGTTGAGGAAAACATCCTTCAGTTAAAGAACTTATTGTTGAATAAAATCAAAGTGTTTAATGATTGGTTTCAGTCGCAATCAGCAGCAATTCAAAATATTGGTGACAAGACTTTTCCAAAGGAAGCTAAATATTCAAATAAAAACAAGAATGCATTTTTTGTTGAATTCAATACTTATTTGAACTCTAAAGAATATGAAACATGTGCTATTTCACTGCTTACAAAATGTGGATTAAATGAAAAGGGTTCAGAATTTCAAGTACTTACTGCAATATTATTTTGCCTAGAAAAGCAGTTTTTTTTTAAATTTGTCTGATTGTGTTGAACTTCAATTGCCAGAACCTATTTTAAAAGTTTCTGTTGACAGTGACTTAGCACCGAGTGTCCGTGATAATATCAGATATGTGAGCGGATATGTAATTGCAAAACTGAAGTACAATTTGTCAAGGAAATTAAGAAGAGTTTTATTTGCTTTGGGAATGGAGTTTCAATTTTCTAAGCTTCAAAATCAAATGAAACTAGTTAACTCTTTATGTACATCATATGCTGATTTGACACAGCAATCAAAAGACCCACTCAGTCTTGAAGAAACTAAAAGGAAGCAAAATGAGAGAGAGGGGCTCACAAATATCACAGATAAAGCTTTTGCATTTTTTGAGAAATTAGAACAATTATGTAGGCAGCTTTTAACACATGTCAATCTTGCAGTTCATAGTAAAAATCTATATTCTTTTGTGAAATCGGAACTTAACAAAAACTGTGAATTATTTCAGATTTGGCTGAATTCAGTATCAAATGCAAGTACCAGTATTAATGACTATCAAGAACTTGGTTATAGAAATGACGATTCAGAAATTACTGAAATTTCAACAACTTTGGTAAACACATCTGAGGACATTATTGACTTGTATAATTTTGTACTTGATTTATTCCTTAAAGTTAATCTGAGTCAGTTTCGAAAAGACTATTTGGCATTAATTAAAAAAGAAAAAGCAAAGGCCTTGAGGAAGAAAGTAAGTGAAAAGTCAAAGAAGCAACGTAAAACACTTAATATTAATTTCTGCAAAGAAGACAAATCTTCAAATAAAAATGTGTCACATTTTAGACTGAAATCTGAAATCTCACAAAAAGCTTCATATTTAAGTGAAAAATTTACTAAAAATGATCTGTTACTTCTGTACAAAGCATGTAACTTGAAGGTGTCAAAACAAAAAAAGGAAGGATGATATAACTAAAGTTCTTAGCGATAAAATATTACAGTGTGACACTATGCCTTGTCCAGATGAATTAAAAGATGGCAGTACTGTAGAAGAAACCAGTAATGTAAACACTGATGATTTAAACTTACCAAGTACTAGTACTATGCCATCCACCGATATTGTTGATCTACCGTCTACATCTGGTTTTGCCTTATCTCAGACAGAGGAGTCCGCGTCGCTTGGGACGGAAGGATCTTCTTTGACAACTGATCCTGTCGCTGTGTCGTCTTCAACACTGACTTCTGAAACAAATGATACAACAGTTACTATGAGTGCGAAAAGTAGGAAGAGTGTTAAAAGAAAGACTAGTACTAGGAGTGTAGGAAAAGGAAAAGGAAAGGGAAAAGTAAAAGATCAAAAACAGAATCAGATGACACGTGCCAAGTATGTAACGAACCTGAAAGGGAAGGAGAGCAGTGGATATGTTGTGATAGGTGTTTGTCATGGTACCATCGAGCTTGTGCCGGTATCCAAGATGAGGATGATTGGAAACATTATACTGAACATGACATAGATTATTTGTGCCCATTATGCCAGTAGCAAAAGGTAAATTTCCGAGTGTTGGAAAAAATTATTATGTTTTAATTTTGCAAGAACAATCTTACCTTTCCATAAATTTTGAGAAAGCACAATTATTAGATTGATTGATTGGTAGAATGAATGATTGCTTAACGTCCAGCGAGCAATATTCCATCTGTATTCAGGACGACACGAGTATTAGAAGACGCGGCCATTTGCAAAAAAAAAATATTTCAATCTACATTTCTTAAAATGAATAAACAACCATTACCCCCCCCCCACAACCCCAACACCACCACACCAAATGAAAAATAAATTGCTAAGCCATTAATCCTAATCCAAAAAGAATATGGTCTTGTTCATTTTTTTTTAATTATTTAATATTATTATTTTAATTTAATTTTTTTTATTATTATTATTTTTTGTTGTTGTTGCTTTCAAAGATGTTTATGTCACCATGGTCATTGAAATGAAATGCAGGACATAAATTGTTATATGAACCATACACATGCATCTTAATTTCTGTTTCTTTTTTAGTACCTTTTCAGATGGTTTGTTGACTTGGAAAATTACTGCTCCATCTCCCCCTGTATTAGACTTCATGGATACTGAAGCTTCACCCAAAATTACAGAATTTACAGTCCTACAATATCCCAGGTATGTTGGATTAGAGTGTGCGCCATTGTGTAAAGTTCTCTGCTATAACATCACTATTTACTCGGCTAGGGATGATTGATCCATGTGATTTTTTAAATTTATGTTTACATAGTTCTTCAAACCCAAGAAGTGAACTAACAATATCCTCTCTAGTTTGGTGTGATATGAGATGCTTTTCCTTATTTTTAAAAGAAGTATCATTTTTGATTTGATTTTCCCATTTAACAAACCATTCCATTACATCATGAAGTTCTGACAATCGCTCATCACCTCACGAAAATTCCTAATAATGATACTAGTATTTCTTAAAAGTTCAATGTTACCATCAAGACTTGATCCGGATTCTCCTAAATTTGCTTTGTAAACTTGCATTAAGTGAAGCATTTCTTTATCCAGAACATCTTCTGCTAAGTGATTTCTCATTTTGCTTTCATTTGTTAAAAATATATGATCTTGAGAAAGTTTGTGGTGTATTGGGAATGGGTTAGACATATCCCATAGATAGGTTCTTTTAAAATGTTCCCAAATAATATGCTTATCATTCAGTGTTATTGTTCTTTTAAATTGCTGTCCATCGCCATTCTTAATAATGTTATTCCTGATTTTTTTTATTATATGGGAAATATCCACAATGAAAAACAATTTCGGGTTATCTTTACAATAAATATTGTCAAATGAACATGTTTGTGGGCTAGCAGAATTAAAAGCAGATACTAGTAATTTGAACGTCTCTATTGTTTTGTGCTCCATCTGTGCTAATGTACTGTATTTTAAAGTCAAACATTGAAAGCATGCTAACAGACTTCTACATAAGCAAGTACATGTCTGTGGCAGAAGCAGTGGTAGATGGAAAATGGGCAAACGGGAATCTGAATCCTGTAAACCCGAGGAACACAAATTGTAAAACGTGTGTGGCAAGAACACGTTCCCGTTTATTACTTTTAATTTGGTCCATAATAATCGATTCTGGTGTGACTTCTTGGAAATCAATTAGCTGAATGTCACCTTTTTTCTTTGAAAATTGCAAATCAGGTTGAATGGACATCTCATCTATAACCAGTCCACCCTCACACCCTTCAGGTGGTATGTTTTTTATTTGGGCTTCGTTTGCCATCCAATGCAAAATGTCTTTATTTATACCTGCTTCTTGGTGTACTATGTTTTTATATTTTTGAAGTATATTTTGAGAAGGCAATACAATGAATCCACTATTTCGCAAATCTGTATACCCCCTTGCACTCCTACACCAACGTGTTAAGCACATTCGAATAATATCTTTGCTCCATCGCCTTCCATGTGGGTTTCTGTCCAAAGCCATTTTTTGTGAACACAAAAAGGTAGATATTTTGAGGTTACATTCTGGGAAAACTGTTTTTAAAATGTCTGATAAATCAATATGGTCATTTTCATTCAAAGTGACATTTTCATTTTCATCATTTGACTCTGATTCCAACAAACTCTGTGACGGTTTACAAATCATATTGCAGTTATAACATGTTAAATTGATTGCTGTGAAAGATAAAATAGTAGCACAATTTTTGGCCCTACATCTCATTCTATTAGTATATTCACCAACCTTTGTAACATGCTCTCTAAAATATTTCAAAGTAATTTGTAATCTCCACCAGTAACACCATCACAGTATCTACTATTAAATCAAGAGTTTTTCTTTGAAAGTCAAAGCTTGTGCTAATACCCAATTTTTTTAAGCCAATTTTTCCCCCATGAAATCCAATGTCCATATTCCTTCACTGAAAATATTTATTTCAATCATAGCCCTGTTACCATTTACAAGATAACCAGTGAAATATCCCACAATAATAGTGTTTGGGATATTTGAAATAACAAAAAAAATCAGGTGGTAAAAATGAGGCCAGATTGTTAAAATTAATAACTGCATTGTCACAGGGTCCTTTGCACCAAGAAAGACCATAATATCTCTGGGTAGATTTAGCCCAGTTATCCTTGCAACGACCAGGTTTTATTTTCACACAATGGAATAATTTTGTAATTAAAATTCCAATTGTTCTAGAACTTGGAACTTCAACCAAGACATCAGACTGAAATTTGCTCTTAATTTCTGTCAAATCTATCAAATTTGTTTCACTCGACTTTTCCACATGTTATATTAAATATGATGTCAGTGGGAATTGGTCACTTCGACTTGAAGCCATTTCCAATAATTGGTAGCAATTTTACACTTTCGGTGATTTTTTTTTCAGTTTGTATAAAACCGCGCTAACTTTATTCGACTTTTAAATGAAATTCTCCTACCTTATCCTGACTGCAGTAACATTCGGAACTTTTGTTTCAGGGAACCGGATTTGGCGCCATATTAGAGTTATCGTCCATAGTAGACTTCCGTTGATTAAAAATCCAAAACTATAGATACGATGTAAAGTTCGTCCGATTTCGTGTTTCAGAGGAATATTTTTGTGAAAAATGCCGACCGTTTAAAAAAGGAATATTAGCGGAGACAAAGCGTGCTCACCAACTCTAAGGTAAATGCATTTTTATTGATTTAGACATGGGATTCCCCGAGCAGGTAGAATAGTTTTCGTGAAAATTATGTGGAAGTGAGATACCGTCTCTCTATATATATCAGTCGACTGATGCAATCAGAAAACGGTATCTCTATATACATATCAGTCGACTTATACAATCAGAAAACGACATATTATTGTTGTTTTACATATTTCTAAGCCATGGAATTGATAAAAAAAATTTAAAAAAGGGGGATAGGGTGTAAAAAAAGGGGGTGCTGTGTCCTGTCCACAAGCACCTGTGTTCTAAGCTACAATGTTGACATATAGCACTTGGGCGGAAGTGTTCATACGCATGACTTGGGTGGTTACTGGGATATTTATAGATAGTTAAACACGTGTATTTATCAAAGTACTGTTACATCCTTCCTTTTTTTTTCGAAATAAAGCTAGAACTTTATAATTGAAAATTGTTTAAATAAACGAATCAGAAAATGTGAACAAAATTGAAAGTGTGTAACCTTTACAATTAAGCTATATGAACTGTCTTTCAGAAAAAAAGTTCATAATAAAATTAAACTAATTAACGGATATATGAAAACAGTCACTTTAAGCTAAAATTATGTACATTTTGGGCCCGCAAGTGAAGTTGTAACAAAGTCCTTCATCCAACTCGGTTTTGTTAATTGCCTGCCATAACGACTGTATTTTGGTGTTTCATCTTCGGTTGTGGTTTGTTTATGGTTCGTCTCAATGTTCGTATTTTCACTCTCAATGTTCGTATTTTCACTCTCATTGTTCGTATTTTCACTCTCAATGTTCGTATTTTCACTGTTAATGTTCGTATTTTCACTCTCAATGTTCGTATTTTCACTTGTGTCATTCGGTTTAATGTTTATACCTTCAGGCGCATTATACGGATTGAATTGTTCTTTTGTCTTTCGCAATTTATACTTCCGATTTCGCCTTATAAAACGTCCGTTCTCCTTCTGTACTTCGTGTGATCTTTCACTGTGTTTGTTTTTTACAACTCATTTCTCCCACTCTTTGTTTCCTTGTTGTGGGGGGATCCGCACAGTATCTCCGCAATTGAGTTCTTGCAGGAATCTTGCATTTCGGTTGTGGTATTTTGCTTGTTTTTCCTTGCTTCTTTCAATGTTTTCCTGTACGTTTTCTGGGATGTTCGATTTCAGCAAGCTTGATTTCATAGGAAGTAGTGTACGTGTCCTACGATTTATCAACTGTTGTACCGGGCTGTAATCGGTTACTTGCTGAGGTGTGTTTCGAAAATTTAATAACGCAATGAATGGATCACTGTTTGATTTCTTCGCTTTTCGAATGATTCATTTTGCTGATTTAACTGCGTTTTCGACTTTTCCTGGACTGGAAGTTTTGTGTTTGAAGTCCCATTTTCTACTAAAGTTCTTGATTTGATTTTTTGGTGTTTAATGCCACTTTAAACAATATTTCAGCTATATCATGGCGACCAGTTTTAGTGGTGGAGGAAGCTGGAGTACCCGGAGACAACCACCGACCATGGGCAAGCAACTGGTAAACTTTATCACATGTAGCTGCGAGTCGAGTGCACCCTTTTTGTAATTTACAAAGCCGGGCGCGAACCCACGCCGTATTGGTGATAGGCTTGTATGAGTTGTTAGATCCAACGACCTAACTCATTGAGCCACCTGGGCCCCTAAAGTTCTTGAATTGTTCCGACGAATACTGAGGTCCATTATCAGAAATGACTGTTTCTGGGATTCCCCATCTCGCAAAATGTTGTTTCAATTTGCTGATAACGGTCTTTGATGATGTGTCGTAAAGTCTGTCTATTTCGAAAAATAAAACTGCTGTAATAGTCCACAGTTATGAGATAGTCATTTCCAGAAAAGCAAAATAAATCGGTTCCAATGTTTACACACGGCCTAGTTGGTACATCAGGTGATTTTAATGTTTTTTTCGGTTGTTTCAGTCCGTATGTTTGGCAGACATCACATTTACTGATATAGTCTGTCAATTTCAAGTTCATTCTTGGTACATTCTCGTGCACGTTTTAAGCATTCTTCAATTCCAATATGTGTATGTAATTGACTCATAATTTCATTCCTCATCATAAACGATATAACACAACGGTCTCCCTTGAAACTTATACCATTTTGTACTGACAGTTCATTGCGTACATTATAATACGGGTTTAAGTCATTCGGAATATACGATGTATCCCAACCTTGTTCAATAACTTTTATCAGTTGCTCCAGCGTTTGGTCTTGCTTGGTGGCTTTTGCAATCAATTTTTGTCTTTCTTCAGAAATTACAAGATAGTCGGCCATATTGATCTGTTCCACTTCAACTTCGATATCGGAGCGTACAAGTAGAATTTCATCCTGTGTTTTTACTTCATATTTGTTGGTTTTCAGATATGCTCTAGATAATGTGTCTGCTATGTACATATGTTTTCCTTGTTTGTAGCTCAGCTCGATATCGTATCTTTGTAGTCGGAAAAAGATCCTTTGAAGTCGTTTTGGAGCGTGAAACAACGGTTTCTTGTACAAAATTTCTAGCGATTTGTGATCACTATTCACGTAGGTTTTCCTTCCGTATGTGTATTGGTGGAATTTTTCCATGCCAAAAACTACTGCAAGTAGTTCCTTTTCGATTTGCGTATAGTTTTGTTCCGTTTTGGTCAATGCGCGGCTAGCCTATGCAATTGGTTGGTCGTTTTGCATTAGCGTTGCACCTAGTCCTAATTTTGAAGCGTCACACTGAAGCGTTGTTTCCATTTTCGAGTCAAAATATTTCAGTACAGGTGCTTTTGTAACTGCTTCTTTGAGTTTTTCGAAGGCTTCGTCATGTTCGAAAGTCAAATTCCAAGCATTTTCCTTGTGTGTTAGTGTTGGTATCGGCTCAAAAATGTCACTCAAGTTTTCTAAGAATTTCGTCAGGTAGTTTGCCATACCTAAAAGTCTCTGTACTCCTTTTATATCTGTTGGATTCTCCATGTTTGTGATCGCAGCGATCTTTTCCGGGTCGGGTTTCGCTCCCTCTGCAGTCAACAAGTGACCTACATACGACATTTCTTTCTCTCTGAGCATGAATTTATCTTTGTTTATCTTAATGTTCCTTTCACGACACCAGTCAAAAAATGCTTTCAGCTTCCGGTCATGATCGACTGTTGCTGCTTCCACGGTATCTCCTTCACCGTATATGATAATATCGTCCGCAACTGTCCTTACTTCTGGTAAGTTCTCTATTTCTCGCTCAAGAAATTGCTGAAAGTATTCTGGGGCAGGTGAAATTCCAAATGGCATTTACAACCAACGGAATCTTCCGAATGGAGTTTCGAAAGTCGTTAAGAAACTTGACTGTTCGTCTAAAGTCACATGCCAGAATCCATTTTTAACATCACATTTGGAAAATACCTTTGCTTTACTTAGTTCCGGAAGTAGATCTTCGATGATCGGAAGCGGGTAGTGACATCTCTTTAAAACTTTGTTTAGTGGTTTTGGGTCTATACATAGACGTATATTGCCACCTGGTTGCTTTACTATTACTAGGCTCGAAACCCAGTCTGTAGGAGTAACAACTGATTTCATAACTCCTATTTTCTCAAGTCTCTGTAGCTCATTTTTCAATTTCGGCTTGAGTGCAATTGGTATTCGTCTTAACGGAGTCTTTACAGGTGGTATGGATTCATCAATTTCTAATTTTAGTGCTCCCAGAAAATTTCCTTCACCATCAAATATATCTGAGTATTCTGATACAATATCTTTCATTGTGGAAATGTCTGCTGTATTATAACAATAATATTTTGAAGCTGTATCTTAATTAGATTCATTGCTTGAATGGCTTTCGCACCGAAGAGAAGTGTGTATTTATCATCAACAACGATAAATTTGACCTTGTAATGTTTATGTGTTTTTAGATTCTTCAGTCGCAACATGCATGTTCCATATTGTAAATGACAAGTGCAGGCATCTAGTAAAGGACGCGTACATTTCGGAAGTAAAACAAAACTCTAATTGGACTGCATATGTCAGAAATCTTCTGTGCAAAAAGGATTATTATATATCTGGCAAAATCCTAGTGCATTTAATAGTGATTATGTTGTTGCAGTCTTTACAGAAAAAATAACAGATAAAAAGTAATAATAAACTTGGAACATATAGTGCTTCTAAAGAATGAATTTATTATTGACATTTTAAAAGAAAAATACATCCTTAGAGCAATGAGTAGATTAAGAACCAGTTGCCACCCATTGAAAATCGAAACAGGGCGTCATTGCAAACCCCCTTTGCCTAGAGAAAATCGCCTTTGCTCAGTATGTAATGTAATAGAGGACGAAGAACATTTTCTTGTTTCTTGTTAAAAAAATATGAAACTGAAAGACTTAGTCTTTTTAAATTTGCTAAACATAAGTCATTTAAATATTGGAATGTCAAAGATAAATATGTTTTCTTAATGTCAAATAAAGATCCAATACTTATTCTAAATACTGCAATTTTTATACAAAACTGTCTTTTCCCCACTTGAAATGATATTGCTTTTACAGTCTTTATTATTGTTACTTAATAATATTTGTGTATGCATTTGTCAAACCTATTGTACGTATGGAGTTGAACAATAAAATTATGCTATGTTATGACCTCATTGAAGACTGATTATACATAGTTAATGTGTGGTCGCTATTTTCAATCTCTGTTGACTCATTGAGATAAGACTTCGGTATAAGATTAGCAGTAGATCCACTATCTATGGGGAACATTGGTGAAGCTTATCCCACTTGATTACAGATGGCGCTATGGTAGATCAGGTTCAGCATCTGTTATCAGGATAAGCCAGCATGCATTCACTGCTATGTGTTTGTGTTATTTATCAATAAATTCCTTTCTTTGATTTTTTTTTATTTAGCTACTTTATAATGTTATTAATGATACAAAAAATGTCAAATTATGAAAGTTGTGTATTACATATAACTGAACTGACAAAAAAAGGAATTAAAATTAAGGAGTGCATGCACCTGTATCTGTACATAATAATAACAGTTGATAGAAATGAAGAGTTTATTTCTGAAATTATTAGTACATTAGTGTAACTGCATTTTATGATAAATTAATTTTCAAAAAACAGTTTTAAATAAGTTTAGTTATTATGGATATTACAAATTATTCTGGGTGATATGAAACTTTAAATAAAGTTATATTCCAAACTGACTTTATTGTTATGAACATGTACTAGTATATACGGACCTAAATAAATTTATATATGATAGCTATACATGTATATTTATTCTGTTTATTAGTGTACTTAGACATATATAATAATTTACTTTCAATTCTGAAATAATTTAGTTTAAATGGTGGAATAATGCATTTCTTTTAATTGCACAACTACAAAACTGATATCACTGACAAGCTTTGCTTCTGTTCTGTTTGAAGCAAGGGTGAGAATTTTAAATGATTTTGCTAAACCTATCACCTGTTCAATATGAACAAGTTTACTGGATAGTTTTCTGTCTCTTTGCACTGTTTTTCCAGACATCCTATTTCTCTTTCTTTAAAAAATGTTGGAGCATTAATTGTGACATCTGATCCTCCATATGCAGGAGACAGATATGACACAAGTCCACCAGTTGAACATCCAAACAATACTGTTACTGTGTTTCTGTTCTATATGTAGAATAAGTACTAGTAGATCATTGTGCAACCTGATGTTTGGAATGGTATTTTGTGTCGTCTACAATAAGTCGGGTTGGTGAAATTTTATTTAAATCAGATGGACTATAACATACTAAATCACTATGTGGCCACAAAGCTAACTCCTTCCCTCCTTCCATTGTCTAGACACAACAATTATCCAGGATATTGATTTTCAAAATTTAGCTGGTCCACACACTGCTGTATACATAGTTCAAGTTATGTGCTCCACCACCTAGGGAAGCCAATACAAATTTGATGTTGTATTTTGCCTACCCAGTATGAATTAATACTGATCATTGTCAGGTCTAAAGTTTTCAATGGCAAGGGATGGCCAAGCTGGAGTTTGACATCCAAATTCCTAATATTGTGGAACAACACAACACATTTTTCATTTTTTTTTTGCATTTAAGTAAGACTAATAATCACTCCAATCCTTTTCCCCCTATATCAGATATACACAGAGATCTGCATTCCTCTTCTTCTTTTGTTAACAACTCAAATTTTGTTTCATTTGTAATTTGTTCCCAAGTCTGTCACTTCCTTGAGATGCTCTAGATGGGCATTTTCTTTAACAATAGACCACATTTGAAACACCCCCTTACCCCCTTTTTAGTTGTTGTCTATAAACATTGGTACCAGCAATAAATAAAATACAAAAAAAGTTAAAATGGAAAAAAGTACTTCTATTCATTAATATCTTCTGATGATAAACTTAATCCCTAATCTGGACCGATGGCATGCATCAATCTTACAAGTAAACATGCAAAGTAAACACTGTAAAGATTGCCATCTCAGCATGTAATATTAAATAATAAATAAAAATACTATAAAGTGCATAGATATTAATTATGAACCAATATTAAAGAAACGATATTTTGCAATAAATAAAATATTTATTATTTGAAGTTGTCTTTATATTTTCATTTAAAATAGTATACACTTATTTACTGGCTATGAGGACAATAGCAATTTTATTGTCTCCCGAGACACCAACTATTTCCCGACGCGAAGTGGAGGGAAATAGTTGGTGTCGAGGGGGACAATAAACTTGCTATTGTCCGAATAGCCAGTAAATAAGTGTTTTATTATACAGAAAGAAACTGAGATTTTTTTCTGAGTGTTCGTAATTGTGGTTTTCATGTGTTTGTTGTGAATGTGTTCTGCATAATTTTCATGTTTTTTTTTACCCTTCCTGTTTTTTTAATAAATGAGGAATCAACCTATAACAGGATGTAAAACTGAAGCAATATACACATGTGTATTAAACTATTTAAATGAATGAATAAACAACAAGTTTAAGATCTTAATGTAGTATTAAGAAAACAACGTTAACAATATAACAATAAACATGATGAAATTTAACAGGAATTTAAATTCAAATTTAACTAGTCTATTGATGAAAATGGAAATTAATGTTTGAATTACTGATATTTTGGATAGCAAATCCCTGCGGAATTTGAAACTTCTGAACGGTATTCATGGTATTTGACGCACAATTTGTAACAACTGCTGGAACACTACTCATTGTGTTATTATTTTGATTCTCAATCACGTCCGTGTATTCATAATTCTGTATTTCTCTTAATACATTGTCTACAAGTTCTGTATCGTCTCCCAAGAAATCGATGTCTTCTAAATTATTATTCACAGTCGACAAGTTATTTTCAGAAACGGATTCACGTCGAACCTTTATCGGAGGTTCTACATCTGGTTTGGTGCATTTGTTTAATATGTCCGACATTTCCCTTTGTTTTTTCTCACCAAGTCGTTTTGTGTAGGAACGAACCGCACTTTCCGATTTGTGACCACTTAATCCCATGATATGCCTGGTCTCAATTCCGTTTTCATCGAGATTGGTTATGCACGTTGCTCTAGTGTATCTCTCAAATGTTTCGTTTGTTTTCCTGATGCAAAATGCCTCAAATTTCTGGATGACTTTTGCAAGGGCCTCAGGGAAGATTAATTATTAACTAACTGTGTAACCCTCTATAAATAAAGAATTTATTATTATTATTATGTCCTTTTTTTCATCTTCATTGTCAAATGCGAAACCATCGAAGATATCCATTGCCTCTGCTCCGACCAGGCATGGGGTAATGCTAATTTGTAATTGTGATGCCCTGTAATGCATCACATTTTCCCAAGTAATGCATATAATGGGTAATGCCCCAATGTTGGCATTACATGTAATTGTAATGTAATGCATTATATTGGTAAAAATGCATGTAATTTATGCATTACATGGCATTACATAGCATTACTTCTGTCTGCTAAGTGCTATATATTGTTACAAAGTACAAATAAAAACAAATGTGTAAAAGTTAAAACCATACAATATTACAAATTTGTTAAATAGACCTTAGATTTTAATTAAACTAAAAATTTGCTTTAATTAACTTAAATTTTACTATATAAATTTATGCTTTAACTTAGAAAACATGTGATGAAAACAATTGTTATTATTTTTTATCAGAGATTGTTTTTTTAATTGCAATCATTGTCATATACCATTAGGGGTCCTGGTGGCTCAATGAGTTAGGTCGCTGGATCTAACAACTTATACAACACCAATACGGCGTGGGTTCGCGCCCGGCTTTGTAAATTATAAAAAAGGGTGCACTCGACTCGCAACCGCAAGTGATAAAGTTTACCAGTTGCTTGCCCATGGTCGGTGGTTCTCTCCGGGTACTCCGGCTTCCTCCACCACTAAAACTGGTCGCCATATGATATAGCTGAAATATTGTTGAAAGTGGCGTTAAACACCAAAAATCAAATCAAATCAAATCACATACCATTATAGTCATTGAAAAACCTATGCATAGATATTTAAAGATCAAAGAAATAAGTTGAATAATCGATAATTGCCACCACTAATTAGTTTGTGTATCAATCAATTCCTTTTTTTTTTTGACAAGTGAATTTATGGTTTAAAACATTGAGATTAAGTTAACAATATAATAAAAAAAATACAATGGTAGAATTTAAATTCCTTACAACATCTCTGTTATTTCTCTTTAGAGAAAACACAGAGATGTATACTTAGAAAATAAAAATGTTTAAATGTAACAGCCACCTTGTGTAGACTTTTAAAACCCTATTTAATGGTTACCAATATTTCAGTATAAAATTTAGTATATGTTTCTTTTGATAATAAAATTTATAAAATGTAATGTGTAATACAATGCATTACTTTGGTAAAGTAATTGTAATGTAATGCATTACTTTCCAAAATACATGTAATTATAATGTAATGCTGGTTTTGTCAAAGTAATTGTAATGTAATGCATTACATTGCAATGTAATTCGCCCCATGCCTGCCCCCGACACATGTTAGTAACGTTGTGGTGCGCAGCTTTGTGTCTTTTACTGAGAGTCCAGATGCTATTTCATAATTGTCCCACGTTCTCTTGAATTTTATCCAATTCGTTGCTATATTCCCGTCTAAGTCCAGTTTGCCTGGGAATGGAATGAGGGATGGGACGACCGCCATGTCTGCTTCACTCCTCGCTTCAATCTCTGGTTCACTCTCGCTTTCCTCAGCAGTTTCTTCAGCTTCAATGTCTTCGTCACCGTGGTCTGACATTGAGAGCATCTGACACCATGTTTAACTGGAGTGTACAGGCCTTATAAAGACTAAAATCCCAAACTAAATCTACGTTTATTCTAAGCTACAATGTTGACATATAGTGTTCATACGCATGACTCAGGCTGTTACTGAGACATTTATAGATATTTAAACACGTGTATTTATCAAAGTACTGTTAATACTGTTACACATTGCATTTTTTCAAAACATTCTCCTGAAGTCATTTCTTATCAGATTTTCTTAAAAGTTTCACCTTCAACAGCAGAATTAATCAAGTTTATTTCCATATTTTCATGTTTTTATTTCGAACTGTTGACAGGTCTTTATGATTTAAAAACAAATAGAAATTTTCGAAGTAATAATTTCCTATGATTATGTTATATAGTAAGATCTTTTGAACTAAATTAAACTTTGGGTTCACATGAGGGGAAAAACGGGGGGAGGGGGGGGGGAGGTGTTATGGTGTTAAACGCAACTTTCAACAATATTTCAGCTATATCGGGGCGATCAGTTTTATTGATGGAGGAAATCGGAGGACCCGGAGAAAAGCAAGATTTCAATGATGTTTTGAGGCAAAGTAGAACTAAAATCATATGAAAATTATAAAAAGGAAAAACTGTAGTTATTTCTGCTATCGTGGTTTTATAGGAAATTTAAAGCGAAAGACCTTTGACTTATAATTATACATGTATATGCGGTATTTTTCTTTAAATGTATAATTTACTAAAATATGGTTATGTAAACTAATTTTCCTATGTTTTTTTTAAAGATTTATTACATTGTATTCAATTTAGGAAACAATTTTAAATCTAAATTACAAAATAAACAAAATCTCACATGGTTCGTGGTTGATTAAGTACAAATTATTGTAACATGAATGCATTTTTTTCCTTTAATCTTTTTATGGTTTTTCTTACTAGAATGTAAGCAAGAGGCTCAGCTGAGACTGGGACTATGAATAATACACGTAGATACAAGATATTGCATACTTTAAATCTGGGCTGTAGTTTTATTACTTTCAGAGAGGCGTGTAATGATCAACGACATAGATGTGATATTGCATGGTTTAGTTCATGTTAAAAGAAGAGTTTAAAGATACCAAAGGGGCAATCAGAATCCGTAAATCGAAGAACAGACAACACAATGGCCAAAAGAAAAAGTGCAAATCATTTATACAATGTACGACGGTTTTGAGTGAGATTGTTTAACTGTGTAACTAGGACAATAGTGGTATACATTATTTGTAATATCACATCTAGGTTGTTGATTATTGCACGGATCTATCTGGGAGTAATACAACTACAGCTTTAAAGAAGGGCTTTAAAGTGTTTGATATCTCATATCTCTGTTTATAATAAACATGTAGTATCAAATATTTCATGTAAATTCTTTGTGAAATAAAAATGCAATATTTGCCGATATTTTTACTAGATTTCCATTATAAATATTCATAAAAAGTGGAGCATATCCGAATGAGTTAAGAATATTGCATCTTGACCGATATTGCATTCCATACTTTCTCCTTAAAGGTTTGGAAAGGAATCAACAGTTAAAGACAAACAAAACCGTCCATTATTTGCTAACAGAAGTCGTAAATCGGAGAAGGACATACAATACAATGGCCAACGGAAAAGAGACAAAAGGACAAACAATGATATTCATAGCAATACACAGAAAAACTAATGATCGAAACACGAACCCCACTAAAAACCGGGGGTGAACTCCAGTGCCCCATAAGGGTTAGTAGTTCCTGTTCCACATGTGGTACCTGTCGCGTTACTCTTGTTACAAACCCGATGGTAATTTATTAATGAGTAAAGTACTGGATTGTGAATACGACAGACGGATCATATCCGTAGTCATATGTGACACCGATATTCCGTAGCGGTTAATCTACTTTTACCAAATAATGACCTACTTCAACAGTTTGAAGATTATGTCATTGAATTGCGATGCGAAAAAGGAAGAAGAAAAGAAAACAAATACCATAAGAAATAAGTTTAAAATATGTAGTGAATTTAAGGATGAGACGTGGTAATGGCAGTCCGAAATGATTCAACTGAGTCACTCAGCACTGCTCTCTGAGGTAGGCGGTTCCAGTCTACAGTGGTTCGAGGGGGAAATGGAGCCTTTAATTCTCTATTGTGTTCTACATAGTGGGACCTGATATGATCGAGAGTGCATGTTTCTGGAGTGTCTCAGGGGTGGTGAAAGTCTGTCACTTTTACTGACTGCAACCTTGTCATGGACATTTTATACTAGTACACCATGACAAGGCGTGCATCTCTACGTCGTTCTTCGAGGCTGCGCCATTCAAGATGTTGTAGCATGTCACCAACACTAGATATATTACGTTGTCTGTTGGTGACATATCTCGCAGCCATGGTGGCGACCGAAAACGTTTGAAGAAATGTCTTCAATAAACGTGAGATAATACCGAATGGACAAGAGAAACTGGCAACATAGAGAAAACAAGGTGAAGGAAAACACAACACAATATGTGTTGGACACCACTATACGCAAGCGAACACAAATAATGTAAATAAAACATCCACCCTCCTACAAACATATGGAGGTAAAGACGAACCGAATATCGTTTTCATGCGGAAATCGTAACGTACATCACAACACGGAACTAAGAACGTAAAGACACATAATAGGGCAACACAAAAAAGAAAAATAATGAACAACACCGGACCACAGCAAGAAACCGGTGAACTCAGGTGATCAAGGTATTTTGGAATATTTACACTGATAATTACAGGGATATTTTGGATTTTTTACACCGATAATTAGTATTAAAAACGCCTAATTAAATCTGATAAAATAAAATACGAAACGTGTTACTGTATTTTGAGTTCAATGTATTATTCGTACATTCAAGAAATATGATAGTATAAACGATGACAGATAAACAGATCCCTTTGAAATGAGATAAGACTCTGGCAAGACTCCCCTTGGAGGCTGATAAAGTTAGATCGTGTGTCATGTTGATGAACAAAGACATGAAAGAGGCCTTTGATCGTATTTATCTGTCATTTAACACCCATTAGGCTTCTATTTACATGATTTTAATAAGCAAAATATTGTTGCGCAAAGAGAAAAATTGGAATATGCTAAACGAGGTAAACAGAATCTGTAAACCGAAGGTCAGACTCTACAATGACGAAAAGAATAAGGAGAAAAAGAAAAACAATGATCTACCACAGGCACTAGACGTTTTGTCAATATGAATATTATATAAGCAATGGGCAGAAAATAGTGTCCAATATATATAATATATACAAGGCTTCCAATGCCAAATTCGGTCAAAATGTAAACAAAGCGGTTTATTTTTTGCACGCCTTTTTCGTGTAAATATCGTGGTATCCTTCGATTCTATACTACCTAAATATACTTCCGCCTTACTTTTTTCGGGAATTAATCCATTATCAGAGCGGCACAGAGAACTTTTTGTTGAATGCTGAAGTTTAACGACTTCCATGGTGGTTAATAGCCATTGCAACTGTCCCGGGATGAATAATACAAAGGGGAGATAATTAAGGCGCGCGCCGATAATTAATTGGTCGTCTGCTTTTTTAAATTTTACCGGCTGCAAACTTGAATTACCTCCATTTGATGACGTTCTAAATCAAATATTAAAAAAATGGAATGCTATTTTGTACAAAACAAACACATATATTTTTGCATTGAGGAAAACAACAACAACACAACTTACCGCTAATAATATTTTTATCAGTATTTTATATGATTTTCGTATGAAAATTATTCAACCCGGACAGTTGCAATGACTATTGACCACCATGGAAGTCGTTAAACTTCAGCATTCAACAAAAAGTTCTCTGTGCCGCTCTGATAATGGATTAATTCCCGAAAAAAGTCAGGCGGAAGTATATTTAGGTAGCATAGAATCGAAGGATACCACGAGATTTACACGAAAAAGGCGTGCAAAAAATAAACCGCTTTGTTTACATTTTGACCGAATTTGGCATTGGAAGTCTTGTATATATTATATATATTGGACACTATTTTCTGCTCATTGCTTATGTTATATTCATATTGACAGAACGTCTAGTGCCTGTGGATATACAGAACACTACACAGAAAATTAAAGATTGGACAACACGAACCCAATAAAAGACCGCGGGTGAGCTGACGTTGTCAATCTTGTTTACCATTTTAACTACAAACAAAATTCACGATATCTTATAATCATGCAATCGTATCTTTGAATATATCACAAACAATAACATATAATAATTAGTTGAAGAATCTAAACGATTTCACTACTCAACCTGAAGGATAGAAAAAAAAAATGCTCTGTTTGGCCTTAGTTTACGTCACATAAAAATAATGAAACAAACACTTATATACATTATATTATATATTTACAGGGAATGGTTAACTCGTGCTAAATAAATTTTACTTTCAGTTGTTTGTAGGGGGCTCATGGTCTTATTTTACATTATTTGTGTTTGTTTGTGTAAAGTGGTGTCCAACACATAGTGTGTTTCTCTGGATTGTCCATTTTGATGACCCCTTCCATATTCTCTAACGTTTTCTTACTCAAAATTCAGCTGCTTTCAGCAGTTCTGGAAATGAAGAATAACGGTCATATGATCCTATAAATAAGACCAAGTATCTCTTCTTCGGGTTAGAACCCCGTAAAAAGTAGCAGTGACTTATGGCAGGTAAGTGTTTGTACTCTAGATTCCTCTACGATATACAATGCAATGGAAATATTGATGAATTTATAACACGAATGGTGTGAGTAGTTAGATTCCAACCAAGGGTGAAGTGTGCAACTCCATGTTACTTGTAAATGACATACGTTTTTTTTAGCTATCACTGGGTACTATTGAACTGCTTTACTTGCTCCCAAAACTTCGTCAATTGATTAGCATTATAATCTTTCGACGTTGAGTGTACCTGATGAAGATTCTTCCAGAAAGGCGTCATAAGCACTAAATTGGATATCTACGTTTTTATTACTATCACTGGGTCGATACCTCTGCTGACTTTGAGCGTATCTGATTAAGGTTCTTCCAGAAAGGCGCCGTGAGCA
>MJUT01022361.1:327990-341222 GCA_002080005.1 Gigantidas platifrons
CTTTACCTTTTTATCTCACTGAGTAGAGATAAAACCACCAGGCTCCTTTGTATGGAGATAAAATAACAAAGAGTCATTGTGTAGAGAAAAAAATGTCCAGGATTCGTTATGTAAAGGCATCAAATCTGATATTCAGTGTGTGGAGATCATATTATAAATCCTCATTTTGCTGAGATAAAACAAGAAATTGTGTACAGATAAAAAAAAAACAAGTCTTATTGTGAAGAATAAGAATACCAGATACCATTGTGTTAACATAAAATACATGTACCTAGTACATTTGTGTAGAGAGAAAAAATATTAAGGACATTTGTGAAGAGATAAAATACCCAGTACTATTGTGGAAAGATAAAAAGACTCCTGCCTTTGTGTAGAGATATACATACCAAGTATATGTACGTTATTTAGAGATAAAAATACCAATTATGAAAGAAAGTTAAAGGTTGATGGTCATCAATTCCACCAATATCAACAAAACGAACAATCACCTCTCATCTTAAGTGAACACAAGAAATAATACCTCGACATATGACGTTGAAAATCCAGGTCCTGTCTTTTGACAGACATAAACATGCGGCAGGGTTAAACTGGTTAATGGGATCACAACCCACGACATATGACGTTGAAAATCCATGTCCTGGCTTGAGACAGACATACAATTGTGGCAGGGTTAAACCAGTTAATGGGATCCCAACCCTCCCCTCTTGATAACTGGATCTCCAACGGCATTACATTAAAAACAAATGATAACAAACCTGCACAGATTCGCTTTCACTAAACAAGATCAAATGCTATCACAAAAAAATGAATGACAATATGACAGGACAATAGCAGGGCCAATGAATGTTCATAGTTAAGTGACTACTAGCAATAGAAGTAGAATCTGTTGCTTAAAGACCTTTCCGAAGTGACGAAAATTCCAAGTACATTTGTGTACAGATAAAGGCAGAAAATACCTTTGTATGTAAATAAAGATATAAAATACATATATGCAGAGATAAAGTAAACAATTGGCATGATGAAGAGATAAAAATACCAAGTACCTTTATGAAGAGTTATCATCCTTCCCTCCTGCTATATCTACATGTTGACTCCATAAGCAAAACTCGTATCAAAGTTCACGTGAGCTGAGCAGGACTTATCAACAGTCAGCAGGAGTTATCACCAAATTCTCCCAACATTTAAACGATAACTTCTGTGAAGATGACAAAAGTAAATAAAATTCATCAACACCATTAGCTAGTTAACATTTAATTTTTTTAAGCATATATCATATTAGGAACTGTCGTGTCATCAATATCAACAAACATCGTCCTCCAAAAATGTACTTGACACAATTCTTGATAACCTCTGCTGAGACGTCATAATTTTTACGTCATAAGCGAGGTCGTGACCTTTGTGTTTTCTAAACCAGAACGGCATTGATAATGAAAATGGGTGAATCCTATTGCCGAATTCGATGTTTGTAATAAAAAAAAATGAATATCACCATTAAAGGAACAATTCAACGATCTTAACATTTATATAAGCCTGTAAAAATGAATGGTATATTTGCAAAATACTTATGAACTATCTTTTGGGGAAGCGTATTTTGAATCATGTGATTTTTCCCGCGAAAACACAAATATAGATGTATCGTGTTTGTGTTTGATTTAAGGATGATAAACATGTCATTTGAATGTGAATATGATTGATAATGAAAAATATCATCCTTCTCGACATAATATGAAGCTTGTGACTCGTTCGCTTCGCTCACTCGCCAACAAACTTCATATTCTGGCTCGACAGGCTGATATTTTCGGTATCAATCAATTCACATCCAGATAACATATACATACAAATACCAAAAACATTTGCGTAGAGATAAAATACATAGAGTCTTTATGATGAGATACAAGTAGTTAGTACAAAATATATTTGTGCAAAGATAAAAAATAAAGTATCTCTGTACATAGATAAAAATATTAAGTCACGTGTTATAGAGATAAAACAATACCGAGTATCTTTATGCAGAGATAAAAATATCAGGTTCTATTGTGTGAATATAGAAAATACCAAAGCTCATTTTGTGGAAATAAACAGGACCGAGCATGACTGCGTAGAAAAGAAAGAAAAGTTCCATTGTATGAAAATAAAATAACCAAACCTCATTGTAAACTGTTGATGGAATATCAAATATGTTCGACATGTTCGTATATATACGCATTGTATATTTTCAGATTCACCCGAATATTGTTTAAGCATACACCACCGTAGTGTTCGATTTGATTTGATTGTTGGTGCTTAAAGCCACTTTCAGCAATGTTCAGCGGAAGAGCATCAAGTACAAAAAATGTTCACTCGACTCGCAGCCGCAAGTGATAAAAGTTTACCAGTTGCTTGCCCATGGTCGGTGGTTCTGTCCGGGTACTCCGGCTTCTTCCACGACTAAAACTGGTCGCCATGATGTAGCTGAAATATTGTTGAAAGTGGTGTTAAACACCAAAAATAAAATAAAACAAAATCATCATTAAAGAGTCATTGCACTATCAATGAGAATATTGCCCGAGCAGTATATCATATCGCACGCAGGAGACAACATTCCTGAAAAAAAAGTTTTAGTAAAATCATATTACTGCAGCTTTGGTACATACAAGAACGCACTATCCTGTTCCACTATCTTTTCTTTCTTCTTGCTGCACGAATTCTGACATCGTTTAAGCTAGAACATCTGTAGGGCGTACTAGACTTTCAAGGAGATATTATACAATGGATGTAGGGCATACTGGACTTTTTTTTATATTTTAATTGTTCTACTTATTAGGTATGTTTATAAAGTAAGAAGAGACGAAAAGAAAAACAGGCTGATATTTCATTTTTGCTTGACAAAGAAATCTAAATGAAATATTTGATACTATATAATAAAACACAATGGTCGTGTACTTTCATCTATATCTAACAATAATTTACTGAAAGCTAATGTTCATATTTCTTATTACATTAAATAATTCATTATTTTATAAACCATAATTTCACAATCCAAGAAATAGGATTTACTGTCTTTCATAGAAATAAATGAAAAATTTCATCTAGACTGTTTTTTTTGCAATTGTTATTGATATAATAGATATATACTAGTGCCTACGACTGTTTGACTTTCGGTACGAAGCATTTGCACTACATGTAGATCTTACAAGGTGTGTTTACGTTTTCACCCACTTTTGATTTTTTGGATTACATGTAGAGAAAGCTTTGTGGGAGAAATGTGAATATTTGGAATGGAAATGGAAGATGGTATTTCATCTAGACAAATGTAACGTCCGGTGTGTCACTTGAAATAAAAATCCGATCAAATTTAACTACAAATCTCGAACCATTAGCCAAGTATTTTTATACAACAATCAGACAATATTTGATGTGAAAATGACATGTAAATAACGTCTGCACGAAAACCAATAATTACTTAAGTGTATTGTTCTACCGAGAATCCCCTACAAAATCGATCAACTCAAAATGGTCCAAGGCAGGGCTGCCACGATCGTCACCAAGAGACAGCGAAACAGACAAGACAGGCGAATCGTCCTGATGTGATGTATACAATTGCAAACAACAAGTGGCCATTACTAAATATACAGATTTAAGCCACACATGAGATAATCACCACATATGCATTCATCGTCTTTCATTATCCCTCTTTGTAAAACTCAGCAAAGACAAAAATCGCTTTTCCCTCGTATGCTATCTAACTGGAACCTTCTGCCAAGGCTCATACATGGAGTCGCCCTGTTAAAACATTCAAAGCTGCTTTCTCTATCAAATACTAATATATGAAACCTGTAAATAGTTTTAGCTCCTTTTAATTGTCATGTGCAACGTGAGATAATGTTCAACACTTATTGAAGGCTGATAGTATTTGGTAGGAGCAGTAGAAGTATATCACTCGACCTTTGATGGCCCCTTTTTGTATCTTGAAACTTAAAAAAACCAGCAGTTGTATGATTACATAATGTGCTGAAGCATAAGTATCAATGACGGTTTTAGTGACACACTGGTAACACAGGATTTTTAATTTGATCAGGATGATTTTATGTGTGTCCCAACGGAAATCATACGAGCTTCAATAGGTACGCCTATAGTGAAAATATTTTAAAAAATGTTCAATGTTCCAGATTGGCCCATACAATATGTCGCTATTGAATGTAAGCGCATATGGTACACCAATAATTGATGAGTTAGTTCTGAACTAACATGTCAGAAAGTTTAGTTCTCTCTCGACTTGTCAACATTCAAAAGCCAACTTGTTCACTTGCTTAAAATATGCAACTTTTCGACTCCTTCATAGCATCTTGTGGAGTTGTTTAGTAAACTTGACGACATCAGAAACTACATTTCAAACCTAATATAATAATTACAATCTCATCACCTGCCATGATCTGTGTTAAAGCTACTTGTTGAAGGGCTTGGTGTTTCTTCAGGGTTTCCAGGAACTTCCAGATGTTTGGATGACAACCCCCTACGGATGACTGAAAACCTCTGTGCCACCCCTCAATGTTGTTGTTTGTACGTGGCAGTTCTTGAACGGTACGGTCAAACATATGCCAGATACCTAGGCTGAAAACTGGTCCTCGTCTGTTACGTCTACCAGGGCGACCGATGAAAGTATTTTCAAAATAGTCCAGGATAGGTTGAGCATCTGCAGAGATGTGGTCTATTAAACTTTCAAACGCTTCCTCGACATCATCTGCTGGCACAAATGCTAAGGCTGGTATCATCTTCACATCAAGGTTGAAGTCTTGGTCATCTCTGTACCTTGCCTGGAGACCATTGTCCTGTACCCTACGGTATAAACACTGTGCAAGATGGAAAAAGCCGCCCTTGATGTCAACATCTGGGAATACTCTCAAAAGTGCATTACGTGATGCAACCTCAAAGTCAAACATCATAGATCTAGGATGGAGTGTTGGTTTGAGTTGGAGAAGCTGGTTAAGCAACTCGTAGTAGGTGTCTTCATTCTTGTTGGGAAGGAGTGTGTAGACATAAGCCATGATGTTGTTGTCGACCAAAGCATGGATGGTGAAAACCTGGTAGAAAAGCTCTGGTGCAACTTTGAAAGTTCCATCTGCAAACCAGTGACCAGTAGTTGTTAGTGCTCTAAGGTTGGTCTCTGTGGAGAATATCAGCATACGATTAGGACTGTCAATGCCGCTATCATACAATAAGAATGGCTCATCACTATTAGTAACCGTGTATTTCTCTGGAATGACCATGGTCTGAGGAGTTGGTGGTATTGGTAGTGCATGTCCAGCGTTGTTTTTGTAGTGTCTGATACCACGTTTGATGTGTCTGATAGGTGGCAACTGTGCAGCAGCAGACTCTGTTACGTTAGCAACAACAGTACTTATTATCTGTTGGGGAGTCTCTTCGGTGTCTAAGGCACGTCGCTTAATGGTGGCTTTAACATCAAGGACTTGTTTGCGTGATGCGTCAGGTCCATGGTTGTGCTCATTCAGCTGGGCAATGACTTCCTCTCCTCGGACTTTCAGTTTAGCAGTGCAGCTTTCTCGGCGTCTTTTATCACACTCCCAGGCAACAGCACCATTAGCAAGGTCTTTCTGGTGGATATAAAGATACCCCTGGTAGCACAGCTTTTGCTGGCCTTTGTTGGTTATTACGAACTCCATAGCACTAATATACATTCAAAGATTTCCTGCTTTCTTTTATGGTACGAGCTGGCTTCATTAAAAAAATTACTCAAAAAATCTCAGATTCAACACAGGTTTCACAAATAATGACCATATTTATTTAAGAAATAAAATTGTATATATCAAAAGAAATGGAAAACAAAAATAAAAGCATTTATGAGTTAATGTAAGGAAAACATTACATATTATCCTAATTACTATCTTAACAAAATTGATTATGAAAAACAACTCAAAGTTTACTTCTATTGAAATGAAAACAAACAATTAAATGGTTTCAATTAAATACCTCCTGATTTACTTCAATTTCAAACAAATTATTATAGTTAAATAAGCAATTATGCACATCATTAAAAGATCAAAGCACATTATAACTAATTGATTATACAATTTATTCAAACTTAGACTAAAATATAATTTAAAAAACAAAATGAATGTATAAATTTTACAATTCCATCCAGTATTTATACATTTTATGAAATTAAATCACAAATTTTACAATTTTAGTATTTATACATATTAATACAAATAAAAATGTTCATATAATAATTTTTTATGGGGGGCTTTTGTCCGGGGGGCTTTTCTCCTGCTCCCATAATTACTATCTTATAAACCATGTCGCTGTCGAAACATTGACTACTGGGAGAATGAAATCTTCAGGAATTAATTGTCCACCAGTATAGACCCAGTGATGGTAAAATAATTTTCAATTAGATAATAGATATTTAAATAAATGCGCACTACAAGTTTCTGGAATAACATCAGGTTAATTCAAAGCCAATGTCTTTGGGAACAAGAACACCAACTTTTAAATGACATTTTGTTCTATATGCATCTTCTTCAATTGATCTCCAATTGAGTATACCAAATAGCCACTGTCTTGTCCCAGGGACGCTGCACAAATTGGTGTATGTGGCTTAATGAAAGGTACTTTGCTCAAATTAACACTCGCTGCGGTCCCTAATGGTCAACATAATATTTTGTGTGGCTGTTACTTATGAATGACACATAGTTTGTTGAATCCTAAACGATTGCCAACAGCAAACGATTTTTCACCTTGTTACGTAATGCAATCGATTACACTGGAAAGCGTGCTATTGGACGTTATATGATATTATATAATGATCGAGTGGATCTTTTTAACGACTTCCGTACATTATCAATCTTTGACTGATATTAAAACGTTGCTAATGTCTTATATATCCGACGAAAATTACATTTTTTTGTACTTATATCACTTTTTAAAACATCCGTGCTGACACTCTTTAAGAAAATAGGTTATAAAATGATTGTTGTTCATGGTTAAGTAAGTAATTGTTCAGCTTTATGGACCAAGTTACTTTATGATGAGATGATGACTACATTGTATGACTAATTTTGAATTAGACCAATATATTGGCGGCGATTGATTTATAGTGTTAGGTAGCAGGCACATGGCTCCTCCCTTACTTCGCGGAGAAGCAGAAAATACCAGTGTGGGATCGAACCCATTATCTATTGATTATCGAGCTGTCGTTTAAACTTAATACACGTGTCCCATTTGGCTTAGTTGTATTGTGTTTAACGCCACTTTCAACAATATTTCAGCTATATTGTGGCGATCAGTTTTATTGGTGGAGGAAACCGGAGTACCCGGAGAAAACTGCCGAAAGTCACTGACAAACTTTAGCAAATGTTGTATCGAATACACCTCGCCATGAACTGGATTCGAACTCACGAGTTTAGTGGTGATAGGCACTGATTTCCCTCTCGTTTCCTAACTGTAATATGAATAAAAGTAACTAATGAGATTAGATTTAGAATTCTATAACAGGCTTGATATGACGTGAATGAAAATGAATTTGATGGGAACATTTTAAATTTTTCTAGATTTCCCTCGAGTAATATTTTAATAATAATACATCCAAAATCCTGATGATGACATTTTCTCTGACGTCATTTAGATATTACGTAAATATAAAATGAGAATTATTGATTTAACCTCAAGTACCTTAGCATTACGTATTAAGAAGAGTTTGAAGATACCAAAAAGGGGTAATCAGAATGCGATAATCGAAGGACAGTCAACACAATGGCCAAAAAGAAAAAGAACAAACAACGAACCTAGTAATCCATGGTTTGTCTACAAACCAGAAAACAAAAGATCGAGCAACACGAACCCCAAAAAAACTCGGGGATGAACTCATGACCATCCATCGTGTTGATCTAGTTACAAACCATGTGGCACTAGGCTGACCATATGAACGTATGTTTTAATTGATGACAACGAGTTAAGGGGGTACTGAATAGATTCGAGGAATAAACCTTCCAGCGGGTGACGATCGATCGATTACTCTTAATCTCATTGTGAGCTGTTGTGTAAGTCGTTTAATTTTGCAAGTACACACGTATGTTAGAAATCACGAAACAAGATGTGCTCATTCACAACCCATTCCCCGTCGAATGGGGTGTTGGATTTGTCTCGCATAACCAGCGGACATCCCTTTAGCATGAGGTATATTTGATAGCAAAGAAACAATTTTCTCCATTCACTACGATTCCCATGGATGTCAAATGTAAATATTTTTTTTTCTCAAAATAGGTTAGGTATGATTATTTTTTTAATTTTGTTGTGCCCAAAATATGATAAGGGTTAGATCTACTAGTACTATTTTACGTAGTTTGGAAGTAGATTGATTGATTGTCGCTTAAGCTCACTGGGATGGTCATATGGATAGACGGAAGTTTAGATTTGCCCACAGAAAAAAGGAGGATATAATGAATAGCCTTTTGTCACGGGCTATCAACGACCACTCCCAGACAACAGTTATTCATTAGGAGCTGCTCTATATTGTCTTTAACGTACAAGGAGTGTGGCATTCTCTATACACCAGACACAGATTTACGTTCCGTTCTAAAGACAAGGTGCGTATATACGAATCGTCCCGCGCAACTGGCGGACGCTCATGCGGACTGTTGTACCTTGCAGCGGAGACACGTGATCCTATTTCATTGACCCAGGAATCACTCGGAGATAGTTTACAAGATAAACAATAGAAAAATAACCGTATTGTAATAAAACCAAATGCGTCATGTACGTTAACGTTAATTTTGACCTCAGAAGATTACGTACATTTTTTTAACTAACTCTAAAGACCTTTAATTTGCTTTTTACGCCGTGCGTTTTATATTCCAAATAATTGAAATTGCTTTTAGCAATCTGTATGACGGATTACACATTGGCTTGCATGCATTGTTTGCGAAAATGTATAATGTGTCTGATTTTTTAATTACCAATAATCGGATTTTCGTATTTGATATACTAGTATATATTCCTTATTAGACCAAAACAATTGGTTTTTTGATAACTGGGTCATGCACTTAGCTTAAATCTTTTAATTTCAAAATTACTCTTTTTCTTATAATCCTCTGAAATTGATAAAAAAAAATCCAATTTAAGAAAACTCGTAAGCATATTATTTTTGTTGGCTTCCCCTGAAGATTAGCAAAACATTAATGACTATGCAATATTTTGATTTAAAAATTTACATTTTCGGTCTTGTGGATACATGTTACGGGAGAGTTAAAACATCGTTGTAAATCGTTAGCTACATATAAAACCGTTCATTAGCAACAGAGTTTTACGGTGGTTAGCTTGTCATCATGCCTTCGTCAATTAATGGGTCTCGACAACAGACATGGAATTCCACCCTATCCTAACCAAGAGGCTTGTTGTTGTTGTTGTTTTTTTTTTGTTTTGTTTTGTTGTTGTTGTTGCTATAAATATTTTCAGGATGTGCTATAAGTTTACTTGGTAGCCTTAATTAAAGATTCGCATAAGTCACTGACGAGAGCATTGAGTTTCATTTGGTCTAAATATTAAAGAAGCAACTGCAATCGGTAATATTTAAATTTTTCTGCTATATCAGAATTTAAATGGTTTTGAAATTTAAAACATTTTTCGTTCTTCGAATAATTTTGTTTTGGTGAAGTTTGATTTTTATGGCTCGTTTTGATTGGAAGCAAAGTCTCCTGTGACACGTCAAAGAGACAGTGAATTTCTGGAATTAGCTTACAAAATTAAAATCAAGAACACTAAAGTTTCTGAGGTATTTAAGGTGGTACCATACACTTCAGGTAAAATTTGATCTGCCCGTTTAATTCAGCTGTTGGTTGATTAATTTTGGGCGTCATTTCTGCATTTCTGAATTCAGTCTGCAATAGTACGATTTGAGATTCGTTGTTTTTATTTAATATAAATTTCACCTTTTTGAAACAATTTGTCCATTACCATTTTAATTTGCTTTAATTTGTATGTTCTTTTTTCAATAATAGTTCGAATTTGGTCCAACGGTTTTCAATTTAGGACGTATATTGATCACCGTAACCGTGACCAAATGGTTAATCTTTCAAGCTATATGCGATTTACAATACTGAGTTCTTTAAGAATGCAACGTCGGTGAATACTAAATTATTTTTCATTACATTTTACTTCCTGAAATCTTTCCGATTTCCTCGACACATACTATTTTCTATTTTCATTGTTTCATCCATCATCTAATATCATTTTCAGAAGAACAGACGAGGATCCGTAGTCTTGTTACTTTTCCTAAGTGATATTTGGTAACGCACAACAAAAATACGCAATTAAATGGTAATCATCAATGGGTTCGCAGGTTAAGGGACACGGTTAGAGGTAGGCCTAATGGCATAAAAAAAATTTGAAGATACCATAGGGATATTCAGAAGCCGCCGTAAATCGATGAACAGACAATACAATGGCCAAAGTAAAAGGGACAAAAGAACAAGCAATGATGAACAAAACACTACATAGAAAACTAAAGATCAAGCATCACTAATCCCTCTACAAACTAGGGTTGGACATAGGTACTCCGGAAGGGTAAGAGATTCATCCTCTTCCTGTGGTAACCGTCATGTTACCCTTGTTACATACAAATTTGATGATAAGCCATGAATAGGGAATGGGCCAGAATGTGATTACGGTAAACGAAACATATCCGTGGTAGTTTGTGAAACAGTTATTCCGTAGTGGTTAACCAAGTCACGATGGCGACCGTAATAAAACCTTGATATCACACTTAGAGAATGCGACGCGTTTCTGGAATAATCATCATCAGGTACGCTCAAAGCCGAATACGTTCGAAGTGATGACTTCAACTTAACCACTAGGAACCGTTAAATTCAGTAGATTCCTTGTTAGTAGCAACACTCTATCAAATAAATCATGATAGGAACCACAAGCTCTGGAATATCGAATTAAATTAGAGGTATATACTCCATAAAGTAAAAAGTTTAATTTGGATGATCTTGTATCTATCATTCTTCAAACAAGCTTCTACTTAGTGGTTAAGCAATTTTCAGTAGGTGCTATGTAACGATTTAGTCGCAACGTTTCGATTCGTTTTTCGATATATACATTGTTGAAAACCATATATTGTAACTCTGAAATGCAAAACAGCAATAAAAACACTGTTGCTTTGCTTTAATTTCTTTCTAAGTGTAATGTTGGATAGTATCTCATATTCATTTACATCCATATCTTTTCTGACTAAATGACATACTGATGTTTTGACACATATTAATGCTTGTTTCAGTTCTATATACAATCAAACCTGTCTTTAATGGCACCTATATATAGAAAATCACTGTCTATAAAGGAAATTATCATTTTCCCCATTACTGAAAAGTGCATATAATTTTAACCTGTATATAAAGGGCAACTGCTCATAAAGGCCACATTTTCAGGTTCCCTTGAATGGCCTTTATATACAAATGTACATGCTTAACTGTATATCCAAATTAAATCGAACTTAAAAGTACAGCTGACATCGTTAAATTGGAAAATAAGGCCACCAACAACGACCCATGACAAACTGTTCCTTATTAGGAACTGCTGCGTGTTATCTTAATTACGTGCAAGAAGCGGGAAATTATCCATACAGGAGGCACTCATTTGCGCAAGTAGCGGATGCCGATTCCAGCGTGGTGGTAATGCAGCGGAGAAACTAAGCCCTATTTCTATATCGCGGGGTTTCATCGACGATTAATAGTACATTACAGTTATGCAAAGTGAGATATTTATAGAACACAGGAAATTACAAGGACATACATAAAATTAATTCGATTTCTAAACCATTTATGATCATGTCTCTATTACAACCAACACAGTAGACTTCCTTTGTAATGAACCATATTTTATCATATTGTGACAGATTAACCTTCACTTAATTACTGCTACTTCCGTTAATTGAATATTTATACTGATTGCCTGTAAGACGCCATTTATTTATGATGTAATTTGTTAGTGATTGCTTTGTTGAAGACGCCAAATGAGCAATTGTAAAGCAACAAGTTACATTCAATGAGATGATGAGGTCCGCTTTGTATTAGATCAACACGTGTAGTTGAATTTTTATATTGCTAGCTCACTGAATCAACAGTCCGTGGGTAGACATGTTGCTCCATTCGGACACATTAAGCTGATTCCGAACCAACAAGTCTGTGCTCTTACTCCTTATAATGTGTGCTTGGTACACAAGCAGCACATAACAATCTTAGAGTCTTAGATTTGACTCTAACAGGCACGAACCCACAATCTACCGCATTCGAGGCTAACACGATAACCACCATTCCACCGATGATATCTATGTGTTACTTGTAACCAGTGGTTAGTTATTGATACTGTATTCTTATGTGTTGCGTCGGGTTTAGTTGTCTGTGTAGTATTCTGTTGAACATTGTTTGTTCTTTTTTTATTTATTTATTTCTTTATGTTTTTTTTCCTTTGGCCATTGTGTTGTCCATCTTTCTTCGATTTACAGCTTATGGTTAATCACCCTTTTGTCATTTTCAAACTTTTCTATATCATGTTGAATATATCTCTAAAACTTACATTTAAAAAAATAAAAATAACTTCATGCAACTTCAAATAGAAAGGGAATAGGAATTACCAAATGTCATTTTTACGAATTTGTAAGTAATATCACTGGCAATAAATTTTATTGGTAGGGAATGGATTACCACAGACATGCCCCGGGCAGCGAGTCTTTTTCAGATAAATCGAGCAAACCCCGGCAATCAAACTCACAAATGTCAGATTTATATGTATGGTACTATATAATAATAATTATTATTGTCATCATATATTCCAGGGGCAACCATTAAACAAATTTATTATATGACTTCAGATAATGTCTTTCCTGATTGGCTGACGTCCCTAGTAACGTTCTTTTATAAAACGTTATAATCACCGCGCAAAAAGTCACGAGAGGTGAACATAATATTCCAAAGCTTCTCCAGACACCTTAAGTTTCCCAATTATCTTAAAAGTAGTAGCCAATCAACATCGGGTTAAGTGTTGTAATCGACTAATCAGATGCGTTCTTACTAATTACTTTCGGTACACAATTAAATTAATAATGACCAGACGTTGGACAGACAAGGGTGTCTGGGGAACAAAATCGATACTTTGCAACAGTAAAGTCAAATTTGATTTAATGTCAAATGATAAAACAGTTAATGACTTTCAATTTCGGTGAATACAAGGATTGATCA
>MJUT01022361.1:358439-372148 GCA_002080005.1 Gigantidas platifrons
TGTGTATTGCAGGTTGTAGAGTTTTTGAACAGTCTGTACTCTATGTTTGTTTGGTGTATTTCAGGTTGTAGAGTTTTAAAACAGTCTTTACCCTATGTTTGTTTTGTGTATTTCAGGTTGTAGAGTTTTAAAACAGTCTTTACTCTATGTTTGTTTGGTGTATTTCAGGTTGTAGAGTTTTAAAACAGTCTTTACTCTATGTTTGTTTTGTGTATTGCAGGTTGTAGAGTTTTTGAACAGTCTTTACTCTATGTTTTTTTGTGTATTTCAGGTTGTAGAGTTTTAAAACAGTCTTTACTCTATGTTTGTTTTGTGTATTTCAGGTTGTAGAGTTTTTGAACAGTCTTTATTCTATGTTTGATGAGAGAATAGATATCTACGACGTCTACAAAGTTGAAACTATTGGTGACGCTTATATGGTAGCTAGTGGTGTACCCACCCGTAATGGCATGAAGGTAAGACTTCGGCTTATTTTTAGATTAGTTTATCTTAAATGCATGTCAGAGAAATATCACAAGTGTTTGGACTCTATGCATGAAATCGAAAAAAAACCCATTTTAGATCAATAAAAATGAATTAGGTGAAATTGACAGTCCTCCTTTAAAACAAATATAAATGAGATAAAACACAGTTTTAAAGATATATGTGAAATTGGGTGCGGTATCAAACACACCATAATGTCCGTTAAACAACTGGATAACCATCATGTCAAACAATGCAGCCAAACCTTCAACAATATCACCTGACAATAAAAACAATTTGTCACATAACATTTTCGAAGCGTTTGAGAATTTAGCTGCATGGGTTATCATAATGTTAGAGGTCATTTGATAGACTGTGATCTTTCGTGTTTTACTTGTAATAATTACAGTTACAGGTGTGAAACCTATAATTAATTTATTTTACATTTTCTACTAAATTTGTGTTTTTTTTTCGAGCCTGTCTGGCCATTTTATCTTAAGTTTAACCTTTCCAAGACCATATATTTTCTGAAACGTACATGATTCCTTTACGTTCTGTGAAAATTTCAGGGGATGTTTAAGGTCTTACAGTGAAATGCCAGGCTATGGAAAACATCTACTCTAAAAATATCTCCGTCATCTCCGGCAAATTCAATACTTATTGGTCATGCATCAAATCCTCCATAGAGGTATTAAAATACAACTAAATCCATCAAATTTGGGCTCAAAATAATCCTTATATATTTAGCTTCAATTATCAATTTTAGTTATTCCATTCCATTCAGTGTTTTTCACAATACAACAAAGCGAAAGGAACTATTTTCTTTAAAAGGAACTACTTTTGTATATGTTCTAAGCTCTGATTGGTGAATTAGTGGTTTGACACCAAAAGTACATTGTTTGTACAAGTGAAAATTATCTTTAAGTTCTATATATAGGATTCCAATATCAGACGCTTTGACGAACAATCCCCGGCAAATATTGTAAAGCAATCTCATTGCGCTGTTTTAGTTATTTTGGCAAAACTAACTTGCTGCTAGCAAAATTGTATAGAATATTACGTTTATGGAAAAGGTATATAATGTTCCCGAGATTTGCAATGAAAACGAAAATGAATAAGCAAATTCAGAGTAGAGAGGGTTTTCCAGAATAAGACAACATATTAATAATAAGAAATAAGTTAATCTATTACAGTGGATTAATAGAGATATTTCATTCCAACTTTTTCAAAAGGACTATTATATCCCAATAATTAAAAAAAAATGCTACAACAAAAATGACCAATTAACATAAAGTAAAGGTTAACAAAGGCATTCAAATTAATGTCAGGAATAATGTAATATCGAATTCTCCATCCACGATGTTATATATCAATAAATTAATTTGATCTGTTTAAAAGGTTTTGATTGAATAAAAAAATTGATGTTATTTTCCATAAACAAAATGTTTAACCGGAAGTCACATGTTGGGGTCTCAATTGGGAAGATTTTTAATTTTAATTCTTTTTAAGCAATTATTATCCGTCAAACTATTTTTAGGACAAGAAAAAAATTAATTAGGAATTAATTTTATAAGGATTGATCACAATTTTTTGTTCAGTTCATTTGAAATAAACTCAAAAATATGGTACACACCCTTGCGTAAACCGCTTCGCGGGTTACCCATTGTGTACCACATATTTGAGTTTATTTCTTCATGAACCGAAAAAAAATTGAGATCAATCCTTAATTGGACATTAAAAGTTTGTAGATATGAAAGGGGGGTAATTAGAAACCGTAAATAAATCGAAGAGGGATCATCAATACAATGGCCAAAGTTAAAAGGTCAAAAGGACAACCATTGGTCCAAAAGCACTGTACAGAAAAATAGAGATTGAGCAAGAAGAGCCCTACTACAAACTGTGAATCAACACTTGTGCTCTGGGAGAGTAAGCAGTTAGAGGTTAAGCAACACGCAATACCGGTAGCGTGTCATATTTGCTTGTTTGATTTATTGTTTGCTTGTCTTAACGTTGAATTGACATAATTTTAGCTATATTATTGACAAGAGCAAGCTTACAAAGAATGATATTTTTCTCTTATTTAATTGGGAGATATACAAAAGTTACAAATGCACAAACTGCAGCAAGATGTTTGTGTTGCTCAATCTTTAGTTTTCTGTGTAGTGTTTTGTTAACATTTGTTTGTCTTTTTATCCCATTTCTTTTTGCCATTGCAGATCATTGCTGGCTTCTGGTCACTCCTAAATGTTACATTCAAACTTTTTTTTTAATTTTTTTTCATTGATTGCAATTTCTAGATAAATTCTGATCTAAAAATGTATATAATCTCCTTTACACAATCAACATAGAAAAATCTTCCGAATATTTATTTTTTAGCAACAAACCTAAAAATGACGCAAATGTACTTATATAAATGAGTTAACTACATCACTTCACTAAGAGGGGGCATAACTAAAATTTAACCCCTCCACTTTTTATTGAAGTGCCTGCACCAAGACAAGAACTGAGCGATCACGTCTTCGTGTGCCAATGGTGCCGATTTTACCTCGCTCTACGATTTTCCCATTGGAAATTTAAATTGTTCCAACAGTGTGTTATTTTTGTCTTTTACTTTATTACTTTAATACATTTAGGTTTCCATAAAAAGTAGTATGTGTCACAACAACGATCAAAAAGAAATATACACATTTAAAACATATTTAAATCAAGATATGCATGGTATTTACTAATACACCACATGGAATTAATTACAATCAATATTTAATTACGTACATAAAATTGAAACAATCCTGCGGGAGCTTCAGAAAATGTATTTTTTAAATTGTTGTTATTGTTTTGTCAAATGATAAATGTTAAAATTGGCGAGAAGGCAGTGCCGGATTTATACATAAGCTTAACAAGCTACAGTTTAATTACCTCATAATCCGCGGGTGCATCGAAATTGATTGGAACGACGATTGTTTCTTACCTAGGTAATACAAGTGTGGGTTCATATATAACTTTTTCAATGATGTTTCTCATTCCGACATAATAATAGACAAATCATTCAGCAGCATCAGATCCTAGAACTTTCATCCTTTTCACATTGATGACCAGTAACATATGCTTGGCATAATCCTTCGAAATTTCATAATTAGTTAAGCAATCAACTTATCTCTGCTGTAGATGAAGATATCAAGGTCGTTATCATACCATAAGATCATGATAACAAGGTGGGGCGAACAATTTTCATGGTGTTATACATGTGGCATAGGCATGGTGTCTGATCTTCCTCCACATAATAAACCTCGCGGGAACCCCGGGGTATAGAAATGGGAGCGAGAGCTTCTTCAGCTTGAAGAGGCGTCCGTCGGTTGTGCGGGATGTATAAATTGACAACCAACCCGTCCTTCGGATGAGACGTAAATAAAACCGAGGTCCCGTGTTGAGAGATTGCCACCCTCTTCGCACGTTAAAGAACCCAGTGTAACAGCTCATAATGAGTATTATGCTCATGATGAGTGGTCCATAAGAGACCTGTTGCACTGGCAAAATTCTCCGTCCCTACCCATCACATTTCTTTGTTTCGAGTCCCGTGGCGTTTAAATTATTCTCGTCCTGAATATAGCTGAAAAATTGCTCACTGGACGTTAAATATCAATCAATCAATCAATCAATCCTCCACATAATTCGAATACCCAGCGTCTCACCCGTCCAATATCTTCCAATCCTATTTAGTTGGTTATATATCGTGGTTGGATCCTCTTATGAGTGTATCATAGTCAGGAACTCTTTCAAGTTAGCTAAACATTCTCATCCATCTGTGTGCCTTGAATGCATCTTTGTACTTCCCAAATCAAAGTCGTCAGGAAGGATCGTAATCTACTTTAGTTTCTACTTGTCAATGATTTCTTTTAAGGTAATGTCTCCCGTTCTCAGACCCGAATTGACTTACTTTATAATGTTCGTGATTTAGCTCCTCCATGTTATATATCCATGTTACTGAACTCCTTGGGTGTTATTGTCTCTACCATATTTTTGAGTCTTGAAGTAATAAATTTGAGTCTGTCAAAAAACTTCAGATATTGGTTTACCTTTTATATTTTTCCATTTTTATTTTCTTGTATTCATCTATTACTATGTGATATGGCTAATTGTACCTTTTCTTATTGTTGGCATACACTTCATCTTGTTCTAGCAACAGGCTTTAAATGGAATAACCTTCATCAGGCACTATCAAAATTTTCATTTTCAATTTATTTGATCGCCACGATATACCTAAAACATTGCTAAGGTTGGAGTAAAACATCAATCAATCAATCAATCAATCAATCAATATTTTTTTATTGAATAGTCATCTATCAACAGTTCAATGTGTACATGCATAGCTGAGGTAGCTTTGGTGATTCCTTTTTTTTTCTTAATCTTACAGCATGCAGAAGAAATAGCCACGATGGGGATAGACCTAGTATCGTCAATTAAACAGCTCAAGATTCCACACAAGAAAGAAGAACACATCGAAATCCGTGTTGGAATACATACTGGTATGTATATTTAGACACTTTAATGGTGTCCAAGACAACTTGAGTAATATGGCGGGTGTCTAATAAGAAGCATGTACTGTTTGCCATTCGTGAAAACCTTAGGTCACACCTGTTTGTTTGTGGGGTGTGTGTTTTTCATCGTTTATTCAATTGGAATCCATGAATTCAATAACCCACGCAAAAGTTAGTGCTAAACCAAATTAGCATTTGTCATAATGATAATGTCCACTTTGTCACTGTTTTCACTCCTTCAGGATGCAATCATAGCGGCGATGCAGCAAATACCAATTCTGTAGTCTTATGTTTGATCCGATAGGTGCTCCAATTCACGATGCACCGTACTCGAGGTGAGTACAATGACTATTATACCAACAATGTCTTTTATGAGCAATTCGTGAATTTTAAGGTACTAGTATTTCATAATAACAATTATATTTGTTAGGTCCATGTGTGGCCGGAGTTGTTGGAATAACAATGCCCAGATACTGTTTGTTTGGTGACACTATCAACACAGCATCTAGAATGGAAAGTCACAGCTTACGTAGGTATATGTTACATGCATCATAATGGAAAACGCATTTGATTTTGAGGAATTGCGTGCATAACCTTTGTAAAAAAAAACGTTTTTCCAACAGAAATAGTCATTTGCAACGTTTAAATGCACAGTTGTAGGAAACACTCCTTTGGTATCTTCCAACTGTTCACACATAGTATGGTGTACAATGTTGGCAGTGTCTGTGGATTGTCCATTCTTGATTGTTCCTTCGGGGTTGTCTGATGTTTATTATAGACACAATGGATTTAAAAACAAATTAACTGAAATGGTTTAAGTGTTGGAATCAAACTAAAAATATATTTTTCTAAAGTATTTCTACCTTATTGTCTATAAAGTTATTTGGCATGTTGCATTTTCATTGAGTGATATCTACTTCGTAGAACATAGAAAGCGTACAAAGAGATTTTCGACTCAATGGACAATAAAAATACAACAGTAAAAATACAAGTACACAAGAAAAACAAAAACAACATATCAAACGCTTGGAGTACATGAATTTCTAATCTCCATTCCATTTAATGTCAACTGTCATGAGGCACTTATTCCAAAAGCATTATTAATGAAAGCAAATATTCTAAAGTTCATATTAGAATTAAATGAAAAGCAAAAAAATACCCAATCTAATTAAAATTCGATCTTTAATTGCTCCCGGTTTATTTATGTCGCGTATGTACGACAATCAGAATAAACAAAGATCGAATTTTAATTAGATTGAAAAATACTACACTGTCAGAAGAGGTTGAAGATATCAAAGGGGCAACTAAAATCCGTAAATCAAACATTTTTTTTCCACTTTCATTTTCAATGTTATGTCAATAATTCATTTGTACATACATCATATGTCTATGTCTTCTATGAAGTAGATCGTGTGTCATTTCTATCAATCTGCTATCTCTTTTTTAAGACTTATAATTGGATACAACTAAGATAAGACTTCACATGTTAAACGCCTTTATCGGATGAACGGCATTTCTTTATTTCCGTTGAGGATGTAATAATAATTGTGATTTATATGTGAGCCATTCTTAATAACAGCAAAACATTTTCTGACAAATGGGCTCTTCACGCAATGTATAGTGATAAAAACGTAGATGTCCTTACGTTTTGAGTTCCGTGTTGTGATGTCCGGTATGATTTCCGCATAAAAACGATGTTCGGTTCGTTTTTACCTCCAGTTTTTTTGTAGGCGGGCTCATGTCTTATTTACGTTATTTGTGTTTGTTTGTGCATAGTGATGCCCAATGCATATTGCGTTCTGTTTTTGTTTTGTATTTCTTCGTCTTGTGTACCATATGTTGTCAGTTTCTCTGGATTGTCCATTTTTGATTACACTTTTGGAATTCTCTGATGTTTATTTAGCAAACCGGAAGACGCGTTTGTGGAATAATCCCGATCATGCACACTCAAATTTCGAAATATTGGAAAGCCAGATGATTTTAGAATCTTTGGGAGCTAAGGTAGCGCGACCATTTGATTTTCAAAGGGGAACAAGAAATTCTTTTCAGATCGTACATGTTTTTTCTCTGTTTTTTTAAGCTATAGTGTCCTTTTATTTCTTGCATGTTATTCTCGAGTCTACATTTATGTATTGAAAATCCCTTCAGCCCTCTTAAAAATCCATAAAAGGTCGTTCAATGGATTTATTGTGAACCTGAGCTTACATCTGGTTAGAATCATTTAAGACGGACATTGACAAAGTGGAATACTACATATCAGTTATAAAAGTTAATTAACATGGCTGTTGACCAGATATATTATTTTACTGATTACATAATTCGTTTGGTGTGTTCGGACTTAATGACCGCAAATCGACCAACGCGAACTTCAAAACAATATCTGCAATGAGGACTTAGAGCACTGATTAGATCGATGTTTAATCTTCATTCGTTCAACCACAACAATAGACTGTGCTCACTAGGGTTTGACGATGGGGTTTTCCAGAAACCCATGTTGTCACATCTAGTGACGACAGTCTTTTGTTATATGATCAACCATGGTATTAGTATTAATACTAGTCAAGTGACTGTTCATGAAAACAACCAATCAGAACTCTGTATACCTACTGATACATTGTTCTGATTGGACAATTTTGAATCTTTTTTAAGTACGAATCTTTTATGAACGTAATCCCTGATTCACACAATACCGAATCATGTGTTTTGCCGTAACATTTACATTAGAGTATTAAGATTGACACTCCCCTGTGTTTCCCGAACTACGATCTAGTTCCTCAGACGGTGGAAAAATCGTGCTGTGTCATTCCTGTTGTATCTTGTAATATGCCTATATTTATTCTTTTTCAGCATTGAAAATACATATTAGCAAAGAAACACGTGATATACTACTATTATTAAATCTCTATGAAATGCAATCAAGAGGAGAAATAAATATAAAGGTATATATTTCATATAGCATCTTAAAATATTAGTCATACAATCACCGTTTTGTGTTATAAAGATAAAGTGTTCATATGAAGTTTAGATAGGAACTGACCAAGCTTGAAATCAAATCGGTGTCATAGTCAGTTTGCCAGCCTGTAGCAGATTATTACTTTAGTGCGCTAGAATTATTGGGGAACCAGAAAAGATGCACTGTGGAACCAGAAAAGATATTTGAATCATACAATTTGTCGTCTCGATGTTGTAGCTGGACAATATCGACTTCGACATAAACCAATAATTACCCACACGAGCGATGACGATCTACTGTAATGATGTGTGATTAACAGCAAAAACAAAAACAAAAAAAACAGTTGGCTGGACTCAACTGGGGATGAACACCAAAATCGGAAAATAGAGCAAAATAAATTGCACCGTCTTACAAAAATGTTTAGTAATAAGTTGAATTGAGAATGTTCGAGTTACCTCCGTTTGTTTATTAAATGTAAACAATTGGTTACATTTAATATTGTCTTCGTAAACAAGGAAAACTGAATGTGCTGTCTTCGACACTCTTTGTCGAAAACAAAACGACCAATTTGAAAAGAAAATAATTGACATGGGTAAATAAACATTGGACATACATGCATATGGGAGAAACAATTTCTGCTTCATGTTGTTCTAGTGAAGCAACATTTTCTACACAACACAGTGCTTCAGGGTTATTTCAAGCTATGTAAATCCTTGGGAGATAAACCAGATATTCACACATTTCACAAGATAAAAATAATATTTAATCTCACGGTAAAACCAGTCTTGTTGTATGGTTCAGAGATACAATTAACAATATTAAACCTTAAAACAGCTGATTTTTTATGAACTCTGTAATGAGATAATTATCACTGTCTTATTTGCATGTAAAATAAGGCTTAAAACTGTCAATTTTGTAGTCCTTTGAGTTGATCTTTAGACTCCAGTCACTCGTGCTGCACTTTTATATTATTTGAAAAATAAGTAAAATATAGCAATATGAAGAAAGAAAAATATCTATTGTCTGGAAACTAATACAAGTTTGTGACAAAAAAATATCTATTGTCTGGAAACTAATACAAGTTTGTGACAAAAAAAAATAATAACATGTCTTGTGTATAATAAATGTAACATTACATTGCATATATGGATAATAAACGTACATTGTCAGAAAATATGAAATTAATTTGTACGAAATTTAGAAACAGGTAGAAAAGCGAGCCTTTGGTGCGCTTTTCTTTTCTGTTTCGCAGGGAGTGCAAATAAATTATATATTTTCCGACAATGGACTTATATTGTGTTTGTCCTGCAATGTCAAAAATCCCCAAAACGACTACCAAATTGCATTAAAAGATCAGAAACAAGCGTCGTTCTAAATCATGTTGCTGGTGTCTTCTAGAAAATTCGTCCTTATACTGTTACCGTTTCTGACCGTCGCTCAATACTGTACTTGACTGGTCAGTCTTGGTCAGTGACAGTATATAGCAAACATTTATTCAGTCAATGCAATTTGACTGTTGAAAGAGAATCAGTGCAGAAAAAATGTATTGAAGACAAGTGCGAAATAGCGATGTAATAAGCTATAGTACCACTTGTGGTTAATAACCCTTGATTTTGTGTGGGTTGATGTTATTTAACATGTACGTTTATTAGCACCATTACTGTCATCATTTCAACCATAATTATGTATTAAATTACCTTTGATTATCCTCCTCGAAAGGGGAGCCTTTGATTGGAAATAAAATCAATTGCTTTTGTAGCTTTGTATTTGTCCTTTAGGAGTTTTCAGAATTCGGATTTAATATTTTATTTTTAGTCTCATCTTTCAATATTATATATATTTGCACAATAGAAATATTAAAAAGTAAGCACACATAAAAAAATAAGCCATTCAATACAGAATTATGATGGACCGTATACGTTTAAATAACTTCACAATATTAAAATAAAAACTGCAATTCATGCACATCAGAAAAAACTAATTACAGTATAAACTATTTCTGCGTCTTTTTAAAATATGGAACTTTGGCACCAATTCTAATCATAAGTTCGTCTGTTACATGCAGGTTTTGTATCTCAAATGAATCAAGATGCTCCCTTTTCGGATTATATTCCCAAGCTACTAATATACAATTATCAACCTTGTAAGAGTGTAATATGCCGGATTGCCTCTCAGAGAAAGATTATGTCACCCGAGGCGTTGCCCGGGGGTGGCATAAACTTTCGAGGGGAGACAATCCGTCATATCACACTCTTACAAGGTTGATAATTGTTTTATTACATCGAATATCCTACACAGTGCTATAATTATTTAGTCTAGTTCATATCTGACAACAGATACCAAGTGATGGCTCATATTCAGTACGTCTGTACTTATTTTCACAATGAAGTATGAAATCGTCACGTGATATTATACAATTACCACGTGCGGTTGTTTAACCATGCGACCTACCGTCCAGCGGTTGATCGAACGGAATGTCAAATGTCATGTGTTATTCCTTAGACTAATCAAATTCAGTATATCTATATGAGTATGTAATAATCACGGTTGTTTGACTTGAGATGTACTCATCACAACTTCGGATGATTCCGTACCTCCATCTAAGGAGAGCTGTGGATTACCCCAATCTCAGCTGATTCACCTAATATATACACAGGCGACAATTATTCCAGTTTTCCAACTACTACTCATGCATAGATTGGTTGTTTTAGAATTTGAATAAATCAATATTTAAAGAAAATACAACTTTTAGTATTATGGTCATGGTGATTAACGCCACTTTCAACAATATTTTACTTAAATCGTGGCGGCCAGTTTTATTGGAAACCGGAGTACCCGGAGAAAACCATCAACCTGCCGCAAGTCACTGACAAACTTTATCACATAAAGTTGTATCGAGTACACCTCACCATGAGCGGAATTCGAACTCACAATTTTAGTTGTTATAGGCACTGATTACATAAATAGTTGTAAATCCAACTACCATACGATCACGAACACAACGGTCTATATAAAACTTGGAAGAAAAATATATCAGAATGTCTGCTTAAATATCCATGTATCTCTTATTTGTGTTATTTTTTTACTCTTTCAAGGGAAAAGGTTTGATGGAAACTTTCTGGTTAGAAGGCAGACAAGACATGTCTGAGGCCAATGAAACGATGGTCTGTTTATGGCGTCCAAAAAAGAAAAATGCACCAAAGACCAAACAGAAAAGCGTATCTACTTATACGAATACGAACAGTACCAGTAATCAAACACATTTAGGAAACCAGGACAATGATGAAGTCCCTGTAAACAATAATGATGTCAATAACCACAAAGCACATCTTAACACAACCGAGCCCAAAGTATCCACTTCCGGTTCATACAAAAGTGATATTTCTATGATAACGTAAATATAAAAGGTTTTTTTTAGAAAGTCCATTGAGAACAGAAAACAACCACATAGAAAATGGTAAATAAAGAAAAGAACTAAACCTTAACGATGGTCAACGAAAAGTTTGGAGTGACTGTATGAATATGACGGATGTGCTTCCAATGAAATCACTTATTACAAACAGCCAATGAAAAGTACCATCTTATTCTAGTTGCAATTGATGTATATTTAAACAACCACGGTCACCTAATTACACCAACTTTTTAGGGAGATAACTCTGTAAAGATTGTTTTTTCTGTAATCATCACAATAATGCCTCCCATGAGCTCAAATGTCGTTTTTTTTATTTGACCTGAACATTTGCTATCTATCATCTCACATGGTACTAATTATTAATTTGTCAAAATATGAGTTTTTACTTTTTATGGTGGTGATATTTTTTGTTTGGCAGTTGGAAGATGGTCATATAAAACAGAAATGAATTACACCTTATCAAGGACTGCTCAGAAAAATGTGGCATATTACTTTTTACTTTTTATAAATCCTTTCATTAAAAACCGCATCTGCGATGTAATGGTTAGGCGTGTTCGTCTCGAGTGCGGTAGATGATACATTCGAACCGCCATCTGGTAAAACCAAAGACTATAAAATTTGTATTAACTGCTTCTCCAGAAAGCACGCAACATTAACGATTAAGACTGTTTAACTTGGAATCATGATAAAGTGTGGTGAAGCGACAGGTCTACCTGGAACTGTTTTTCAGTGCGCTAGGACTAAATCCAACTAAGGATGTTGGTCTAGTACAAAGCGAACATCATCATCACACTCTCATTGATATGTAACTTGTTCTTGCCATCTTTATATCTTTGAGAAAAAACGTTGGTAATCAATAATTTATTGTTTTCCTTCAAAGTTGTAAGTATCATTACAGAAAAAAACATAACAAAACTATTATATATAACAAACAATTTAAACATGTCATATCTGAGCACGACGATTTGTCAAGGTGCACCATTGTTAATAGTGTATCGTTTATGGTTAAAACCAGCATCATTCTTTTAATATGAATTTTCACATTGCACTAATTTATCACTAATATGAGAAACTATGTACATGATAACTATTGTTCTTACTATTGTTTCACGTCCCCTTGAATGTGATCAAACATTGAATAAGTCGTCGAAAATCAAAAATACAGCCTCATCATCACAATTGAACACGTGTTGACGTTTTGCTGTAGGAATATTATTGCTTTCGTCTTCTTCAAACGAGAAGACTCTTCTCTTGACTCCTTTTCGATTACAAGAATCGTCACACATCGTTGTGGATTCTGGTGTCTGCTGTTCTTCGTTATTCAATACAGATGTGGTTATATCAGGTGTAACGTTATTACTAAGGGTAATTATTGCAGTAAGTCACACATAAATTTGGTAATCGTTGGAGAACTATGTGTCGTAGCAGAACAGAAATGTGAAATGTCATCATCTGTACGAGACCCTAGAGAGCACGTTAACGTTTCGAGAATGTAGCCAATAATTTCATCTAAAAACTGTCGAATTAACTGTTAACATGGCCTTATTTGAGAAAGTTTAATTAGATACATGTATGTAATTTTAGATTCTATTTTACATTTAATAACAAATTTATGTAATGTATTTATTTGGTAAGATGTATCAAAAGATTGATTTTCTTTGCTATTGGTAGTCTTATGCATCTCATGTCTTGGACAGGTCCAAATTGTTGATATTTCTACATCCATGGAAACAATGCAATTAAGTAAATTCATAATGTTTGATAATTATAAACCATATTCACAAAAGATTCCTGATACGTGTTAATCTGGGTCACGGGTCACTGTGAGTAATGTGGTAATGAATTTCACTACTTATTTGTTTGTAACAATCCGACACTAGTACAGATGCGATCAAAATATATTCCGACTTACTTCATTGATGTACCCACTGATCATAAAATGTATGGTTTATTGTCACACTGTAATATTCCACTTTTGAATATATTATCTCTATATGTTAGAAAAACATCACCACTGTTTTTGAAATATGTTTGTAACATCAATGTCACTAAGAGATCAATTTGTAATGACCACGTGAAAGATTTACAAAATCAGCACGTGCAGGTCGAGAGAAATTATTAAGCCGTTATATCTATATATATATGTGTGTGTGTTTAAAGGTATGTGCGTCTTTTCAATTGATTAATTATATTATTGTTTAATATCTGTTTAGCTATTTATTTGTATGTGATTGTATGTATTTTGTCTCCTGTTTCGCAGTTATCTGAGACTGAGATATTTAATAAAAGTTTCAAAGTTTCAAGAGTAGCATGTGTAGTCACGTGAACAGATACGGTGTTGAAAAAA
>MJUT01022361.1:372343-392518 GCA_002080005.1 Gigantidas platifrons
CACTGTAATATTCCACTTTTGAATATATTATCTCTATATGTTAGAAAAACATCACCACTGTTTTGAAATATGTTTGTAACATCAATGTCACTAAGAGATCAATTTGTAATGACCACGTGAAAGATTTACAAAATCAGCACGTGCAGGTCGAGAGAAATTATTAGGCCGTTATATCTATATATATATATGTGTGTGTGTTTAAAGGTATGTGCGTGTTTTCAATTGATTAATTATATGATTGTTTAATATCTGTTTAGCTATTTATTTGTATGTGATTGTATGTATTTTGTCTCCTGTTTCGCAGTTATCTGAGACTGAGATATTTAATAAAAGTTTCAAAGTTTCAAGAGTAGCATGTGTAGTCACGTGAACAGATACGGTGTTGAAAAAAACTGTTGGTACTCATAAAATATTGATAAATGCAATACAAGTTTATGTTTGTCTTCAAGAAATATGATAGACAAAACCATGTGTGAAGTTTTATGACGAAATATCTCCGATTTCTATTCTATATGTTAATTTACGAATTGAAGTTTTAGAAATACTCACAGCTAATTTTAGCGATGTATTTTTATCTTGGACAATAATGAGCGTCCTGATTGGATGACCGATTTAAAACCCACTGAATCCGCATGGTTTAGCAAGGTTACTCAGGTCAATAGTTTATAAATATAGAATCTTGACAATGTAAAGGAAAGATGCTATGTTATATTTATTCATTTGTTTGATTCTGGAATATTGTTGATCATTGATTTAAACAAGAAAAAAGGGAAAAAAAGGGGGTGAATTTTACAGTTGAATAAATGTTATGTTTCGACAGTTTAAAGAGAAAAATAATTTGTTGCGACTAAAGCTTATATCATTATTATATAGATAAAAAAAATGTTTCGAATCGAATTTAATATAAAATGAGTTTAATTGCACTATATTACGTGTGTAGAGTAGAATTACAGAATTTTTCGAGTTAAGTAAAAACGATAATATCACTCTCGTTATATTTCGTGCCATTTCGTTGTCAGAAAAGTAGTTCAGACAACGAAATGGCGCGAAATATAGTGAGGGTGAGATTAAAAAAGGTTATTTCACTGTGAAATTATCGTTTTTAATTAACTCGGAAATTTCTGTAATTCACAGCTATCTATATAATAAAACCTCGTTATGATCCCTTAAATGATGAATATCCAAAACAATGTGTTGTGAGGCATAATTTGAGCTCTGTTCGCTCAAGGACAAGGCATCTGACAATAAATGATACACAAGATATGTTTGTCGTTAAGAGCATTTTAATAAAATGCCAATTCAACATAATATTTATAAACATATTATATATCATAAATCCACTTAAATATATTAAAACTTAATTAAGAAGCAAAACTAATCAAAAGGTACTGGGTGATATGACACCCTATTTGCAACAATTGCTTATCTCACGAAGTATTTTGTCTGATATTTTATTAGTGTTGAAGTATCACTTACCATATTAAACCGCACGGTTAGTGTAATGGTAATTCGCGTGTTCGGGTCACGGTCGGGTCAAACCGAAGACTATGAAAATTGTATTTGCTGCTACTTCGCTATGCACGCACCATTAAGGAGAATAGCTAAATATTGGTTGGCTTGGAATCATGATAATGTGTCCGAGTGTATCAACATGTCTACGCGCCGAATTTTGTTTCAGTGAGCTAGCACTATCAAGACCAAAATAAGCGTGTTGGTCTAGTACAAAGACGAAATCATCAGCATTTCATTATTTGTAAATAAAGTGTCACTATCTATTTTTTAATAACATTTCATATAATATACAAACTTTGCAAAAAATATAATGCTCTCAAACAATTGTTAGTTTAAAATAGTGATCTCAATAATTGTGTGAAATGCCTTAGTAATCATCTCCTATTAAGCAAGCAAACATGTCCTCCCAATTTTATTCCAATGTAATTCATTTCATAAACAAGACAAAGCCTCACTATTGTAAGGGTTTCAGATGCAGAGCATGATACCACAATATAAAGATAATTTGAACAAAATATTAACACCAGCTTAACACAGTGAGTGGACATAATACATAATATACTTGCTATCTAACATTGAGGTGTTAAAGTCCAATGGATCTAATTCATATTACCCTAGTATTTCGTATATATGGGGCACATAATGCTAATAACATTACAAACAAATCGTATCTAGCAAACGCTAGAGAATACCGAAGGGCCAATCACAAATGGACAATCCAGAGAAATTCCAGAGAAACTGGCAACATAAGGTACACAAGACGAAGAAAAACAAAGCAAAAACACAATACAATATGTGTTGGACACCACTATTCACAAGCAAACACAAATAACGGAAATTAGATATTTAAGCCAAGTATTTCAGATGTATGGGGTACATATATAATGCTAAGAACTATCAAACGAGATCTTATCTAAAGTTTGTCCCAGTATCGTTAAAAATGCTGTTATAGTGACAATCGGAATATTTTAACCGTAATGGAAGCGGGAGGTTTGGCGCCGAAAATCTGATTCAACCAACCCACCATTTCTTTGGAAATGCCTGTACCAAGTCAGGGCCGTTGCGGTTTTCCCAGTTTTCCGGTTGTTGACTGATTTTGTCTGTTTGTTGACTTATTAGTGACGAAAAATTGCTGCTTTAAATCCTGGCAACAAGTACATATTGTAAACAATTAAACGCCACCAACGACTGGATATGACTTGTTTTTTTTTCTTTCTTTTTTTATATTAAATCAAAAATATATAAGACTTAAAGAGCAAAAAGTGTTAAATAATACCATTTTCAGTTAATTAAATATAGATATAAGCTTAAATACATAGACACGGAATTATTTTCCAGAGGATATCAGATGAATTTGCATCAGGAAATCAAATATCTATTTCTGGTGTAAAGTTCTTATCAATTAAAACTAGCAAATAAATCTGCCGGAAGTAGTTTGCTATATTTCACTAGGCGCTTCTAGCTGAATTATCTTTCTCAAAATATCAGATGGATTTGCATCAACTAATGGCTATTTATGATAAAGTTATTATCAATTAAAACTAGCAAATTAATCTGCCGGAAGTAGTTTGCTATATTTCACTAGGCGCTTCTAGCTGAATTATCTTTCTCAAAATATCAGATGGATTTGCATCAGCTAATGGCTATTTATGGTAAAGTTATTATCAATTCAAACTAGCAAATTAATCTGCCGGAAGTAGTTTGCTATATTTCAATAGGCGCTTCTAGCTGAATTATCTTTCTCAAAATATCAGATGGATTTGCATCAGCTAATGGCTATTTATGGTAAAGTTATTATCACTTAAAACTAGCAAATTAATCTGCCGGAAGTAGTTTGCTATATTTAGTTGGTCGCTTCAAGATCAAACTATGGAATCCTAATCCACATCGGAACATCGAAGCATAGAAACAAGATATAGTTTCTAAGATACGGGATATACAACCTCCAGAGAGTACTTTCTGAGATTCGGGGTTCACAGCCTTCAGATAGTTTCTAAGATACGGATATACAACCTCCAGAAAGTACTTTCTGAGATGCGGGGTTCACAGCCTTCAGACAGAAGCATTCGCTAGCTGTGCGCAGTGCCGTCTTAATGCATGGGGACGATGGACAGTTGCCTGGGGCCCCATAAGCATAGAGGCCCATGCCTAATCTATGTATGTTGTGTACGGTATCCATTTTAATGTTTAAACACTGATTGTGCTAAAAGTGCCAATACAATAAATGTATGTTTAATTTTATCGACCATTTACATTTTTATTCCTGTGAGCGGCTGTGTAGGTAGGGACCCCAGTGCACTGTTTTGACTGGGGGCAATCTTGCTGTTAAGACGGCCCTGGCTGTGCGGTACGATTTTTTTTATATGTGAAACAATTACCAACCATTTAATATAGACCTCGTTCCTCCATTATTAGGGAGTTTTACGTTTTCGCCAATTTATCATTCATTTGCGCCAATGCTACGTTTGCGCCAATAAATTTTCTGAGTTTTAGGTATCAAATACGCCAAAAATAGGTTCATACGTTTGCGCTAATTTACCTTAATATTTTTTACTGATGATTTTAAGCATAATGTATTTATGATTGATTTTTACAGCGAACAGCTAACCCTCCTCCTTTTTCTGGGCTTGGAACCAGCAGGTTAAACCTGGTGGAGTTAAAGTCATTTAAAAGTCGGTTAAACACATGCTTAAAATTGTTGTCTTGTTAAATCACCAGACATCCATTTACCATGATTGGCTATGATTCATAAAATGTTGAAAAACATTTAATATTTGATGAATCATGGACAACAAAATGTGATATAGACTTCTTCTGATGGCTGATATATTTTGATGAAGAGCAAGTATATAGAACATTTATTATATTATTTTCCATATATAAAAAATAATTAAACTAATAATACAAAAGTATTATTATTCCAGAAACGTGTCGTGCACACTAAATTAGATATCTACGTTTTTATTACTACCACTGGGTCGTTACCTCTACTGATGGACTATTAGTCCCCGAGGGTATCATCCACCCAGTAGTCGTTACCTCTACTGATGGACTATTAGTCCCCGAGGGTATCATCCACCCAGTAGTCAGTGTTTCGGTACTGACATGGTTTATTAGATATATGTATTACTGAAATTTACAGTTCCTATGGAATTTAATTATAATTAAAAATAAGGTTTCTTCTCTCAGGCACAAGTGACTGTTCCGTCATTATTGCTGAGTGCTGATTAGTTGTATTGATGGCAGTAGATCAGATATTCAACAATTTTCCACTTTAACGATTCAGCCATCAGAACTTTGTCAAGGATAAGTCTATAACGAAATGTTGGTGTTTACACACAGGCCCACTGAGATGGAAGGGGGTCAGCCGGTGTGGCGCCCCGGGGCCCATGAGTTATAATTAAGGGTCCAGACAAATAAACAAGTAGAAAGCTGTTTTCTAAATCACAATTCATCAATTCATTTTTGTTGTGCTGATTCCTTGCGTATGGCACACCGTGGTGGACTTAGCATGAGTACCATTATTTGGAGAATAGGAGGAGGGGGCAAAGCTACCTTTTGCCTTGGGGCCCAGAAATTCTCTTGGCGGCCCTGTTTACAAACTGTTAAATCGTGAACGTTTATAAGATCTATGTCTTCACACAATAACACCTTATGTTGGTATCGAGGCGCCATCATATATCAGTGGTGTTAGGTTGTCGACAGGCACCTGCTTACACCATACGATCATTCATGTCCTAAGGTAAGTTTTTTTTACCTTCTTTGAACATTTTCTAAGTTATGGAACCGCATCGATGATGCGGTAGATCATGGGTTCGTGCCAAAGTCGGGTGACACCAAGGATATACAATTTGTATTTGCTGTATCTCCGCTAGGCATGCAGTATTAAGGAGTAAGAGCAAATACATGTTGGCTCGGAATCAGGATAGTGGTTCGAATGGAGCGACATATCTACCCGAGGACTGTTGTTTCAGTGAGCTTGCACTATAAACATTCAACTACCGGTAAGCGTTTTGGTCTACTACAAATTAGACATCATCATTATCTCATAAAAATGTAACTCTTCCCCTATATTACTGTTTGCCTCATCTAACAGGTTCAGGTAATTTCAATATTTCAAGTTTCTCTGTTATGGGAAATATTAGTCCCATTCCTATGTATAGTCTCCCGTCGTTAAGACCAGTGACTTATTCTTTTCATATTTAATTCATAGGGATTGTCCAATAAAAATGAAGAATTTATATATGTCGTTATACATAGAAAGTTTATAAACAGTGATGGTCAACAATTTCACCAATATCAACAAAACGAAGACTATCCTCTCTCCTTACCTCACTGAACACAAAAAAGACCACGACATATGACGGTGGAAATCCAATTCCTGGCTTGGGACAGGCATAAAAATGTGGCGGTTTTAAACCGGTTAAATTTAATAGTTTTAATTTAAATAAGTATTGTACACATAATTAAAAAAAAACTAACTAGGCACTGATTGCATGGATAGAGGTAAATCCAACTACCATATAGGAGAGAACGGCAACGATGACCCCATGTACAAAACCGAGAGCAATAAGCTGTTGAAATAGATCTAAGAAACATTACACTTAATCTGAATATAGCTCAATGTCAATACAAAACTGATCACGATAAGGTGTCATACTATAATCCCAATTGGAAATTTCTCATATAGCACCTGTTCCTTCAACAGCCATCACGAATTAATGTGTCGCCTTATATTAGAGAAAATTAAAAGATATTGGAGATCATTTATATATTAGTGTCATCGTACTTAATATGATTTGATTAATAAAAGAATCACGACCTTATACTTGTGCGTAATTTTACCTGTCTGAGTTAAATGACATTTCATGTGTTTTCTTATTCTCTTTGATTTGCAATATTTTTTATGTTAATTAATAAATGATTTTGACCCTCTGTCCCGATGTTAATATTGGAGTGATCGGGACAGAGGGTCAAAATCGTTTATTTTATACCATACATCAAAAGTTGACAGGTATAACTAACACCTGAGCATAAAAAGACAATGCGAGGCACAATCTTATTAAAATTGAAACTTTATTGGACTATTTTTATTTTGTTTTACCCCCCGAACTGTAAATTTCCTTATGGTGAATCTTATCGAAAGACGAAACAACTCGTATGATGAGCATGCGCTATCAATGCATATCAACACGAAAGTGTGTGAGCTCGATTTCCGTGTGTGCCGAAGTGTACTTAATTAATACCACTGTATGTTATCAAGTTTATCACTAACTAGATACAAGCATGTTAACAGGACCAGTCTTAAGCCAATTGGGTCCCGCGCTGAAGTTATCTACTCTCGGATGTTCAGGTACACACAACAACACACTGCAGGTTTTATAGAGAACAGAATTGGGCCCGGCACATCATATTGCCCTGCTCTGGACGTTAATGTTAAGTAAGGAAAGAATTTGATACATCTTTGTATAAGGAAATGAAAGTGATTGCTCGCAACTCGTCCTTTTAGTTTCACTGACACGTGTCAAAAGAAAATGGCACCTGAAATAAAAAGTTCGGTTTCATTTAAATAAATAAGAATATAACCGCATATTGAATAAGAAAATACATGCAATGTCATTTTTATCAAACAGATAAAATGCCGCATATTAATAGATAATAATTTATCAAATCAAAGAGAATAATATACATTGTATATGTATAGAGAGAATAAGAAAACATACAATGTCATTTTTCTCAGACAAGTAAAATTCTGCACATAGCTCGTGATTCTTTTATTAATTAAGGGGGCACGGGTGGCTCAATGAGTTAGGTCGTTGGATCTAACAACTCATACAAGCCTATCACCAATACGGCGTGGGTTCGCGCCCAGCTTTGTAAATTATCAAGTTTATCAAAGGCTANGCAGAGACACTAACTACAGTGGAATTATACCATCGGGGACTAACCGGTTAGTCCACCAGCAGAAATTTCTACCCAGTGATAGTAATAAAACGTAGAAATCTAATTTAGTGCACACGATGGATGCAATCTATGTTCTTTATCTGCCAATGGTAAATGTTTTAACTTTTAACATTGATCTAGACTGCCACTCCGTTGTTCATGGCTCTATTATCAACTGCTCCTCTCTATTTAAAGTTATCTCCCTTAGTTTCATCCATCTTGAAAAAATACCCGGTATGTTGAAAGTTTTGTTTTTTGGTGTCGAACATAGTGGAAATGTATATCACCTTTAAATGAATCAACAGATGCATACGGATAAGACGAAAATACACGTACAAAAAATATAGTAGAAAATGAAAGGCACAACATCACTGGGTAGAAATTTCTGCTGGTGGACTAATCGGTTAGTCCCCGATGGTATAATTCCACTGTAGTTGGTGTCTCTGCGCTGACATGGTGTATGCAAATTATTTGTTATTGACGTTATTATTAAAACCAAGAGTCTTCTCAGGTGACCGTGGCCGATTTTGCCATTCTTGTCCATTGGTTTTCATGTCACCAAATAATTTTGAATTGTTTTGTTTTCCAATCGTTTAACACTGATCGTATCTAATGGAGGTAATTCTAGAAATATTTGGTATCCATAGATAAAGATAATTTTGTACAAATTCTACGATATGATTTTCCTGATCAGGTGAGTTATGGGTGATTTATAGTGTTTAACGCAAAACAATATTTCAGTTATATCGTGGAGGTAAACTTTAGTGGTGATAGGCACTGATTGCACAGGTAGTTGTAAATCAAGCTACCATACAATCACAACCACGATGGTTCCTAGGTAGGCCAAGTTACCCCTGGGTTAGTTTTATCGGTCATTGGCATGATGTAAACAGCTAATGATAAAGTTAAGGACACATTTGCCACGATATATGTCACAGTAACAGTGCCTTCTAACCCTAAAAAAAACATTTATAATAGCAATGCAACCAAATATTCAAATGGCATGTATTTCTGCATATATCAATCTACAGAGGAACGTATAGAAGAAAATGGTACATTATTTCAGTTCAAACTGATGACTACCACAAGATTATACGTAGCATTCATGGAAATCTTCATTTGAAGAAAGGATGTAAGTTTTATACCAGTAGAACAGGGAATATCTACTCCATAGGGCCACCTGAGTTCGCTCTAGGTTTCTAATGGAGTTTTACTCAATCTTCACTTGACTTTAGTTTTCTGGTTAGTACTATGTCGACTATTGTTAGTCTTATTGTCTTTGCTTTTTATAAGCTATTGTATTTTTGTCCGTCTTCGAAATACGAGGAACCGGGTGGCTCAATGACTTAGGTAGTTGAATTACCTAACACCTCATACAAGACTACCGCCAATACGGCGTGGGTTCGCGTCCGGCTTTGTCAATTACAACAAAAGGTGCACTCGACTCGCAACCTCAAGTGATAAAGTTTACCAATTGCTTGCCCATGGTCGGTGGGTGGTTCTCTCCGGGTACTACGGCTTCTTCCACCACTAAAACTGGTCGCCATGAAATATTGCTGAAAGTGGCATTAAATACTAAAATATCAAATCAAATCGAAATACGACTACTGATTCTCACGTTGATGTCTTCAGACTTTTTCACTTCAAATAATACTTTGTGTATACTCTCTGAATACTTGTAAATCTGAATGAATTAAAGTAATATTACACCAGTTATGGGTGAAGAACATTTTCCCCTGAACATTCAATTTGGAATACGGCGGTACCTTTACTAAGCCATTTATGCATGTTTCAAGTCGAAATATGTTCCCATCAACTAGAAATCTGCAAATCTGTGTGCATGTTTATCGTCCTCGTCATTGTTGTGGAGACTGATTAACTTTCGGTTGCTTTGTTCCGATGATTGCCGATCATGACCTCGTGAAGAAAGGTGTTTGGTGGAAAAAATTACAATTACACTAACCAGAAGGTGGGACTTTCATATTAATAATCTTTATAACACTACATAGTTTTTCTAATGCAGTAACATTACCTGAAGGAACGCATTGATTAAATTTGAAGGTATTGACATTATTACAGCAATATTCGAATCTTGTTTTAAATAATTACACATTATATAATGAAACTCGTCACCTTTAACACCGTAAGCCACACACAGCATTAGCTTCGGCTTTGCGCTATACATAACAACCGGAACAGTTCTCAAAATTCCACTGTTATTACCGGTTCAATAGGTAATTACCGAAATACAAATGTAATTAGATCAACCTTTGTGCAGAAAAAATGCCATTTATTTCTGGAAATGAAACATTAACCTTTTAAAAAAATTGAGAAGATAAAATGCATTCCTTATCAGGATAATTAATGATTGAAATAAGAAGAGTTTGAAGATACCAAAGGGGTAATCAGAATCCGTAAATCTAAGATACCAAAGGGAGGTAATCAGAATCCGTAAATCGAAAGACAAACAACACAATGGCCAAAATAAAAAGAACAAAAGGACAAACAACGATCTAGAAAACAAACATATAAAACTACAGATCGAGTAACACGAACCCCACTAAAACCTAGGGTGTACTTAGGTGCTCCGGAAGAATAACATAACCATTTTTATAGTATTAAATAAAATTAATTAGCAACTATTTTCGCTAATCTACCATTAACGACATATTCAGATTGTTTTGAGATATTTTGATCTATAAAACACTGAACATGAGCCAAAAATTCCCCCTGTTGAATACCATATCGCCGGTGTAATGGTTAGCGTGCTCGCATCGAGTGTGATAGATCGCGGGTTCGAGTCCCGGTAGGGTCAACCCAACAACGATAAAATTTGGCGTTGAGCAACACTTTCACTCCCAATTTATATTCATCAAAAATTGCTGAGTTGGCATTAAACACCAATCACTCACTCATCCGTAAATATAACAATTATTAACAGCATACTTCATTAATACACTGGGTGTATGCGGTATTATCATTGTTTCTAGTTGTTTGTTCCGGCGCCGTGATATCCTGATGACTTGGACAGAATAGGAGAGTTATCCTCCAATGACCTTGTTTCTTACAGGAATGGCAATAAAAACGTAAATACATAATTTATTGAGCAAAAACGTTTCTAGAATAACCTTCATCAGGTATGCTTATAGTCAAATGATTGGACAGCAAAATCATTTTAAAGTCTTTGGGGTAGCCTAAATTTAGCCGAGGTTATGGCGATTGACCTAAGTTGACGTTATGCGAAGGATGGCGTAGAGTGAAAACGAGTATGGTCATTATTGTAAGCAGTATTAGGACAAGCTTATTGGATTGGATGATGGTTGATGGCTACAGTAATTGTTTTTTGTTTGTCGTAGTATCTTCTTATCTTAAGAATGGGTAGTCCAATTAAAATCTGCTAAAATTTGTAGTCTGGATAGTTTGAACTGGTTGATTAAAATGTATGTCAACAGTAAATTGTCTGGTATTTGTGGGGCCGTCATGGCCGTGATTATATGGTAATTGGATTTACAGCTATCTATGCAATCAGTTTAGATTAAAACGGAAGTTGTGAGTTCGAATCTCGCTCATGGGGAGGTGTACTCGATACAACATTATGTGATAAAGTTTAATAAAACGATATAACTGAAATATTGTCGAAAGTGGCGTTAAACACCATATCCCCTCTGGCATTTGTTGTTGATACTTAAGATGTTCTAATTGACTTTGAAACAGATATTCCCAAGTCGTTCACACATAGCTCTATGCTATCGCGGCCTTCTTGCAGATTTTTATAACCTTTTGCTGTTTTGATCGTTCTGTAGAGTCGGCAGTCACATGCAAAGTTTTCTCGAAGATTTCAATGAATTTTTTAGGTCATTTAAATGTCACAAGGAAAGAGCAATGGTTCACAAATTGTCCCTAATGAGACTCCTGGGTCCACTGTTACTTCCTCTGATTGTTCTCCTTCAACTACGACCTTCAGTTTCCTATTTCTTAAGAACAGATTCAATCAGTTGTTTATTGGTATTTTTTTATATTGTCAAAAGAAGTCGTTCTAAATGAATTAATGCATCAATTGACATGGAGAGTCAGCAACTTATGCCCCTTGCAACGGGTGATAAACGATAACTCAGGACAACTGCTGTAGATGAACGGCTGCTGCAAATTGTCATTTAGTCAAATGAGCGTGATATTTTCCACAAACGAGACACTCGGCTACGCCGCTTCCTATTGCGGGTTGTCTATTTGATTTGTCGTGAACAACTAAAGTGTGTTGCCTTCGAAGGAGTTGTACCACGCAGTGGTGAAACTATGTTATATTTTCTATACACTAGCGGGGACCGCATGGAATAAAAAACCCAATAATATTATCTTCATTTCTGTGTGTGTACATTTGTCATATGTGGGCGGTCCAAATGGTGACTTTCCATTTATCCAATTTTGAAAACCATGTATTTCTATTTATCGAACATTATTTTCTCACCTGTAGGATTGTCTATAAAACATTAATCAGGTGTTGATTTGACAACAATACCTGAAGATTTGTTCCATTATATGTATCACTGGATTAGATATTTTATTATATGGGTAAGCAAGTTCAATGTTTGCATCAAATAATTATTTTTTAATACTTCAATTTCAAACTATTTAAAAAAAAACATTTATTGAAATTTTTCAGACGAAACAATTACACAAAAAAAGGTAAAATACTGTACTTTCTTAATCTGGTTTACTTTTTAAGTTTGGTTGGCCTATGACAAAATCACGTGATTTATTTACCACTGACCGGCCTTATACGTTATACGACACTATTTGCAAAAAGGGTAGTAAACAAATATGGGTCAGTGTGTCATTGTTATCGATCTTGATTTCTATGGAACTTTACACATGTGAGCAAGAATAGATGGGGAACATAATTAAAAAGAAAAAATGCTTACTTTTCAAACATGAAAAAAATAATCAAACATTATCCATTGACTGGCCGACTTATTGTCACGCGGGGATATATGACATGTATTAGGTTTGAATAAATGAAAAGGAGTTTTCCCCCATAATATTCAAGGTTTATGTACTGTAAAGATATCTTTAATTGAAGCCATACTTAATCCTTTTAAGTTTTTACATTTTTCACCTGCTGTTTGTATAATTTGCATTAAATAATCAATTCTTGTTGTTTGAGGTGAAATCAAACAAAAGATAGAATTCTTGTTAATCTTTTAAAACATACTGTCAATTAAAGCTCTCGTGTTGTCTTACTGTCATTAGTATAGCATAGCAGGTACACACAGCCACAGGAATTTGACCGATGGACCTTAATTTCCACGTGTTTGCCACGGGGATACGTATTTTCAGGGATAGTAACGATGATGTAGGGCCTCTATTTGTTGTGAGTCATGGGTCCACACCAATACTAGAAATAAACGCAAGGTAAGAAACAAAATAACTGAAAATGGCGGCGTACTGCACACAGCTGGACAATGTGACAGGAAAAAACATAATAACATCCTAGAAAATCCTTTTTTAAAATGTTAAACAGAGACATCTGCTTGCTCATCCAGACCATTTTTGTCATTGTAAATAGTTTCATTTGCAGGTACATCGTACTACAAGTGGTATTCTGGGAACTGAATGGCATTTAACACTTCATGTTGCAGTTCATGTGTGTTCGGTTTCATTGTGTTATAATCAAGTAATGTTAATTGCGGAACAATAGGTTGCACAAACAATTTCTTTGGTAACCTACATGTTAAGTGGATGAGTTCCAGCCATAAATTAAAAGTTTTTTCCCTAACAAATACCCCCCGAGCTGCCTGATGTCTGCTCCAAAATATATCACTCATTCTCACATCCCAGAAAACAATCGAGACTCTCGAAATTCTGAATCCCTAAAATACCGAATAATAACGGAAACAGAACACGAAGATCGAACAATAAACATATACAAGAAGAACATTTCACGTAGTTGATTGAAGGACGTCAGAACGTAGAATAAAAAAAAACACGGTGAAAAGGATATAACTTATGACACGCTGCAGGAAAATAAGATGCATATTATGGGACGTTCGATTATCTCCCTTGCTTGCTACAACCGCATCTATTAATCCCTTTTATGTTCATAATTCTGAATAAATTTATGTATATTCTATTGTATTTTGAAAAATATAATTGTATGTAAATTTCGAATTAAATAAGAATATAAATTGTACATTATATAAGGTGCAAATAAAAAATAAAATAACCAACATTGGATTTTTAGGGATAACTATTTGAAAAGCATAACGAGTAGGTCTATCACACAAATTACCACAAAACAACTTAAATACAATGTAAATCAATAATCGTAGATATAATTGACATAATTATAAAGATAGTATTGTTAAATAAGATTATGAGCTCTCTATATATTTACAAACCTTCATTTTTGATAAATCTGATTTGTTCGTACGATCTGAACTTGACCGACACAATTCAAATATGGCGCTATATGTGTGTGTGTTTTGATGTTTAACACCACTTTCATTCATTATTTCAGCTATATCATGGTGGTCAGTTTTATTGGTGTAGGAAACCGGAGTACCCGGAGAAAACCACAATATGGCGGTAATCGAGTCATTAATTATACATCATATAAATCTATGCTTTGATTAAACTGCCATATAAATAATTTGTGGGATATTCAAGAAATAAATCATGGAAGCCAGAATGTGTTGGGAGTTTTAACATGGATTGGCTGATTAAAATTTACTAATATCCGCCAATCCATGTTAAAACTCAAAACATATTCTGGCTTCCATGATTTATTTCGATTCTGATATGTCTAAACGTACAAAATACAATTACGGTAGTATGCTTTGATTGGAAGACGGTAATTTATATTTACGTTTGCGGAAAGTGTCGCACACAATTTATGCAACCAATGGAAAAGTCAGTCACATTCACCGGCGCATGTGCTAATGAGATTATACCGAATGGATAACTCACTCGTTTGTTAACAAAGCGAAAGAAGGAGGTCACGTTAGAATATAGTATCTTTCTTATAATCTTTAAATACGTGTAGCTCAAATACGATCTGTAATACATTCACAACAACATAATCTGATATATTATTAATTATTAATACTAGCATTTGTATCTAATACTAATTGATATTTATATACATATTATAGTATAAAAATTAGCGCATCTGTGGTGTAATTGATAGCTGGTAGATCGTGAGTTAGGTCCCCGGTTTGATAAACCAAATATCATACAATCAGTGTTTGCTGCTTCATCGTTAAGAAGTCAAAGAAATTATTGGAAAAAAAAGAATAGTAAGGGTAATGATTTGACTGGAATGAATTAATTTTTGGTGTTTAACGCCACTTTCAGCAATATTTCAGCTATATCATGGCGACCAGTTTTAGTGGTGGAGTAAGCCGGAGTACCCGGAGAGAACCACCGACCCTGAACAAGCAATTGGTAAACTTTATCACTTGTGGCTGCGAGTCGAGTGCACCCTTTTTGTAATTTACAAAGGGCCTCGTTTCACAAAAGGTCGTAAATCGTACGATTATCGACTTATCTTACGACCACTTACCGACTAAGTTTGCCACCGTTTCACAAAACTTGTCGGAATGTTTTTACGATTTCCGATTTACGACCTGTGGTTATGACGTCTTCTTTGTGCGGAGGTGCGAAAATCGATCAATTTACCCGGGCCGCGCACCTATCAGATAAATTCATATTCGTTTAAGCAAAATAGTAAATATAGTTATTTTATTGGTCTTTGTAGATACAAATCACGCGACACCCTAAGAAAGTAGAATACGACAGTTTCAAAGTGGAGACTGCTTTCTCAGGGAAAGCTCCGCGGTGGAATAAGGAGAAAATATCCGCTTTGATAAGGCTGATGACAGAAAAGTCAACAATAATAAGGAGAAAATTCACTCCATCCCTCGAGCTCACCAGCAATGATACAAATATTTCCCAATGACTGTCATTGGTGATTTTTTCAAAATTCTAGTCTGCCCAACTTTTTTTTTGGAACCCTTTGCCCCACATCAGGCACCATATATTTAACCTTATCGGGTAATATCACAACTTATGTCAGATTTAGTTATGATTTATCTAAGAAAGACATTTTATAGCGGATTCAAATGAAACTTTTCAAATGCTTTAGTATAGTACAGATGCATGTATTTAGTACCAGTAAATTTACATGACTCTTAAACTTAAACTAATGGAACAGCCCGTTAAAATTTGATGGTATATCGATTTTCCGCTTTAAATTTGGAATTCTCTGACTTTTTGTAATTTTGATGTCTAACACTGTCAAGAAATTGAAAATTGGACATTGTAGCACGAATTCAGTGTGTTTTTTTCTTTGTCAGTCTACAATGCATGTAGTTGCATGCGTGCCAAAAAGTATCATGTCAGAGATTTTTCCTTGTATATTTCCTAATTACGTTGTATGAAGTGCACATTTCGGCCGTTTTTAATGCTTGTCTGTTTGTTTGATGGTGTTTAAAACGCCAGTTTCAACAATATTTCAGTTATTATCGTGGCAGTTCCCTTTTCTATATCTGGATAGATTTCTTTGCAATAAAGAGAAAAAGAGGAAGATTTTTTAAGTAACATTTTGTTGTTTATTTAGAAAGATTCTTATAACCAATACTAGTTTCTTTTTAGCAACTACATAAACACAAAAGAAATATCCCTTTTGTAAATATGACTTAATTATGCGGAAATTGCAATACGTGAATCGATATGAAAATTATACACAACGTAAAAGGAGATACATTTTATTTTAGATATGATTACAAGTTGTCAACCTGCAGAAGTGATGGAATAGCATGATTCCTCATTGTAATGATGTACATTCAACGTTTGTTTTTAACGATTTACGATTTACGGCTGCTCCGACCCAGTCGGTAATTTGCCACCAAAAAATGTCGTATATCGGAAGTCGGTAAGTTTTTGTGAAACGGTCGTAAATCGTAAAGACAGTCGTACGACCAAGTTTACGATTTACGACCTTTTGTGAAACGATGCCCTGGGCGCCAACCCACGCCGTATTGGTGATAGGCTTGTATGAGCTATTAGATCCAACGAGCTAACTCATTGAGCCACCTGGGCCCCTGATTCGACTGGAGCGACATGTCTACTTGTGAACTGCTAGCACCATAAAAATCAAACACATACAGTGTATGCTAGTCTAGTACAAAGGAGACATATTCTCATCAAAAAAGTAGCTTGTTCTCATCATAACACAAACGAAAATTACATTGTCTGAAACAGCAATCACACGCTCATTTATAACGAATTTTGGGATCTTACTAAGATTCTTAGACATCACAACGGACAATCGCAATCGCCACTAAAACACGGAAAATTACATTTTTCTTATCATTAAACATCTGTGTTTCATCTTTTTAAAATCTTTCAGAGCTTGTTGCCATGTCGTGATCGTAATCGTAAAGTAGTTAGATTTACAACTACCTATGCAATCAGTGGCTATCACTAATAAACTTCCAAAGCTCCAATCCCATTCATGGGGAGGTGTACTCGATACAACATTATGTGATCAAGTTTGTCAGTGACTTGTGACAGATCGGTGGTTTTCTCTACCAATAAAACTGGTCGCAACGATATAACTTATATATAGTTAAAAGTGGCAGTTCCCCCTTCACTAGTGTTACCCGTTGTGTTGCTCTAGTTATAAACCCATTGATAAGTCATGAATGAGGAAATGACTGTAAAAAGGAATACATTTATTCTATTAATTCAGATAGCTGCGGAACCATAGATCTATGCAGTTTTTTGTGTTTTTTTTTTTATCCAAAGGCCGTTAACAACTACGGTTCCGCGGCTTTTATTTTAGTAAGCACCTGAGTCAGATAAAAAAAGATGTTCTTATCATGGAAATAAATATATATACGAAGATTTTGAGGATATCAAAGGGGTAATCAGAAGTAGTGATTCGAAGGACAGACAATACAGTGGTCAAAAGAAAAGGAATAAAACGACAAACAGTGATCTCCAAAACACTACACTGAAAACTAAAGACTGACCACCACGAGTCACACTAAATCCGAGGGGGTGAACTTGTAAGGCAAAATAGTATCCTATGAAATTGTGTCCTGTTGTGCTATATTTCAAATGAAGAACCTAAAATGGACCGAAAGAAGTCATCACTGCGCTTTATTCCGTCCTCGGACTTTATCATAGGAGTCAATTGTAAAAGAGGACAGTATTTCGCGGCGGATACTATTTAATGATACAAACTCATGTGTACCCAAGAAAGGTTAGTAGGTATAGCAAAATATTGTTGCAAATTTAAAGCATCTTGGATTATTAATGGTGTTTTGAGGTGAAGAAAATAATAATGTGAAAGTTGAAAACAAATAATTGTGTTTTCATACGAATATTGGATTAATAACACAAGTAATATTGAAATCGTTAATCCTCTGTGTAAATTTATTTCTTTGTCAATAGAAAAAATATATAAACAAGGTTATCATGTACGTAATAAAAAGAAAAACAACATCTTCTTATTATTTTTTAAATAATTGACATTTATTGTGAAAAATCGAGGTACAAGACAAATAACTGACTGGTTGTGGAAATGACTATTTAATTGAAAACATAAATACACGCCGCCACAGAACTCATCTTATTATACGACTGCGAAATTTTACAGTCGTATTATGTCATGAGTCTGTCATCGTCGACATTTTATGTTTTAATATAAAATATGATATATTTGAGAGAGTGACGGAATATATTGTAAAGCCGAGGTTTACAATGTATTTCAAGGGGTTGCAATATCTAGATATTGGTCGTTTTCTCCGGGTACTCCGGTTTCCTCCACCAATAAAATTGACAGCCACGATATAGCTGAAATAATGTTGAAAGTGGCGTTAAACACCAAAACCCTAACCCTAAATCATATTCTGAGAGCTGATTGGCATTTAAAATCTCATTTTGCAGTTCACTTGTGGTTGGTTCAATGCTGTTATAATCATATAATGTTAGTTACAGAACCATACAGTATGTCACATAAAAAAACACTCAATTTCCTCTTAAATATATCTGATTCATTTTGTTATACTTAATATTCCCTTCTGTCATTCTGTCTGTGCAAAATAATCTGTTACCCTTTAGAATTTTCTTAATTTTTTTTTCTTAATTCTGTCAACTGTTAGCGTGTCATGATAAAATTAATTTGATAGCAAATATACTAATCCCTATACAACACATAGTGAAATGTTCAAGAAACAACAATAAACATCCTTTTGTTATATGTGACTATTATATGTTAGATAAATTTGCATGGAAATCCTGCATTTTCATTTATTAACAAGAAGGTGAGAGGGTGACAGGCAAAACAAATTGGCACCCGCACTCTGGGGGGAGGGAGGGGGGGGGGAGACTACTATGTCACCTTCTAGTAAATCAATAACATGTCTCCTTTATTCGGTTCCTATGACTGTTTAAAAAAAAAAAACCACAATGACTGTTTTAATATCTTCAGGTGTTGTTGGATTTAATCAAATACATGTACTAATAAAGTAAAATATTTCATTATCTCATAATCCTGCTACAGGGTGCCGCCGTAATCGTGATCATGGTAGTTGCATTTATAACTACCTATGCAATCAGTGCCTATCACCACTAACGTTGTGAGTTCGAGCCCCGTTCATAGCGAGGTGTACTCGATAAGACATTGTGTGATAAAGTTGCGACAGGTCGGTTGGTTTTTCCCAGGATACTACTGTTTTCTCCATAAAAAAAAACTAACCACCACCATATAAGTGAAATATAATTGTTGAAAGTGGCGTTAAACACCATACCCCTAATCCTAATCCATAATCCGGTTACAATTAATGATTAATAAAATAAAATGTAATTAAGAAATAAATCATGGGGGCTTGAATATATATTATACTGATTTTACCGCGGGTTGGCCCTTTATCCCAAATATTTTACCACGAGCGATAGCGAGGGGTAAAATGTCGGCATAAAGGGCCAACCCGTGGTAAAATCAGTATACATTCAAGCCCCCATGAATTATTTCTATTCTAATAGGACAAATACGGTATTTGAACAGCCAAAACAAATTATGACGTTGCCGATCAACTGATATACCAATTATACGCATATTTTACCACGGGTCCACCAATATACGCATATTTTACAACGGGTCCACCAATATACGCATATTTTACCACGGGTTTCGACCCAAAGCGTTTGAAGGACGTCATACTAGAATAAGAAATAACAACGATCATATTTTTCTCTCGATTATTATAATATTACAATTGTCACTCGTTTCTTTGAAGTACCTTTTAATGTTTCTCGTATATATTTTATTCATTTGGCAATAACAATAAGAAATCAGAAGGTTAAGATGTCTCTAGTTTCTTTATTAGCATCTTTAGTATTCAAGAATTAATATAAAGATATCTTACAGAGGTAATACATGTTATTACATATACGATTTTCATAAATAAATAACATTGTTTAGTGTTGTTTTTGTCTTTATTTTTATTTGGGGCGGAGGTGTTTAACCTGTGTGTTTGCTTTAAGGTTTTTACATTCATCTGTTAGTTTGACATTACTACAGGTCTATAAGAATTCTTCTGATAAATGTGTTTTGCATAATGTACCAGAAGTCAATGCCTTGTGTATGCTAGGGTTAGGGTAATGGTGATGTTGTTTCACCAGAAGTCAATGCCTTGTGTATGCTAGGGTTAGGGT
>MJUT01022361.1:393945-411484 GCA_002080005.1 Gigantidas platifrons
TGCCTTGTGTATGCTAGGGTTAGGGTTATGGTGATGCTGTTTCACGCCGCCACTTTCAACAATATTTCAGTTATATCGTGGCGGTCAGTTTTATGGGTGGAGGAATCCGGAGTACCAGAAGAAAATTATCAGACCCTATCGATTTTATCCTCCTTTCCCTTGACAACTAATTTTCCGGCCATTGGAACCGCGATGGTGTAATGGTTATCGTGCTTGCCTCAGAGTGCAGTAGATCGTGTGTTCGATTCGCGGTCGGGTCAAACCAAATGTGATAAAATTGGTATTTGCTGCTTCTCTGTTAAGGACATGCTATTAAAGGCATATTGTCTACCACAATCGTAATTTTTCATACCCAAAATTATTGTCGTTTTCCGTACTGACCTTCATAAAATGAAGATTAAACACCGAATTATTGGCGAATATGCTACGAAACGTTAAGATTCAAACAACATTAAACGAGCATGACAATTTGAAGTGTTTGAATCTTAACAGTATTTTCCTTACCTCAAAGCTAAAACCCCGAGAGTTCCGAACTTTCGTTTGTTATAGGTGGCGCTGTTACTTTCGCTTTGACTTTTTGTCATCCTGAACAATAATTCCGTTAACGATAGTTTTGGATCTTTTTTGTCAAAAAGAGAACACCAATCGTATCTTTTGCAGCATAACTGTTTAATGATAGCTTAAATAAATCATTCATGGACAGTTAAAATTTGTCAACAAAATCGTAGACAATATGCTTTTAAGGAGTAAGAGAAACCACTGGTTGTCTCCGAATGAGGTAAATATGTCCGAGTGGGACGACATGTCTGCCCACAAACGGTTTAATTGAGCAAGCTAGCACTATTGAAATCGAACAAAGCTTTTTGTTATTGTACAAAACGGGCATCATCATCATCTCAATCAAAATGCAACGTTTTCTCACCATGATATACCAAAATCATTCACTCTAAATATACATGTCATTATTGTATTATGTATTGTTTGTTTGTATCGACAATGGAGGCGGGGAGAAGAGCAAATAAAGTAATTAATATACATTTGTAATTGGATCGAAAATAATACTGTGTGGTAGGATATATAATGAGTGCTTAGCGATACTTTCAACAATTTCTCAGTTATATCATGTTGCAAATCATTTTTGTTTGTTTGTTTGTTTGTTTTTGTATTTTTGTTGTTGTTGTTATACACTAACATCTAACGACATCCCGTATGGGGTCATGTCAGGGTTCATATTTTTAACCGACCAATCCGCGGTGAGCCTATCAAATCTTGAGATATTAAAACCGAGCATATGCAGATATCTTTTGTCTAGCCTTTTAATATATTTAACTGTACTTGTATATATGATTGGACGATGAAATATGAATGAATGGTACTTGACATGACCTCAATATGGATGCTCGCGTTTTGGTGGGGTCTGTGTTGCTCATCTTTTTTATTTTCCGTGTTGTATTTTTTGCTTTTTTTGTTTGTGTGGCTTTGCGTGCCCAATGTTGCCAGTTTCTCTGTATCGTGGATTCTTGATTGCCCCTTCAGTTTCTCTGGATTGTGGAATCTTGATTGCCCCTTCAGTTTCTCTGGATTGTGAAATCTTGATTGCCCCTTCAGTTTCTCTGGATTGTGGAATCTTGATTGCCCCTTCTGTTTCTTTGGATTGTGGATTCTTGATTGCCCCTTCAGTTTCTCTGGATTGTGGAATCTTGAATGCCCCTTCAGTTTCTCTGGATTGTGGATTCTTGATTGCCCCTTCAGTTTCTCTGGATTGTGAAATCTTGATTGCCCCTTCAGTTTCTCTGGGTTGTGGAATCTTGATTGCCCCTTCAGTTTCTCTGGATTGTTAAATCTTGATTGCCCCTTCAGTTTCTCTGGATTGTGGAATCTTGATTACCCCTTATGTTTCTTTGGATTGTGGATTCTTGATTTTCCCTTCAGTTTCTCTGGATTGTTGAATCTTGATTGTCCTTTCAGTTTCTCTGGATTGTGGAATCTTGATTGCCCCTTCAGTTTCTCTGGATTGTGGAATTTTGATTGCTCCTTCTGTTTCTTTGGATTGTGGATTCTTGATTTTCCCTTCAGTTTCTCTGGATTGTGGATTTTTGATTGCTCCTTCAGTTTCTCTGGATTGTGGAATTTTGATTGCCCCTTCAGTTTCTCTGGATTGGGGAATATTGAATGCCCCTTCAGTTTCTCTGGATTCTGGATTATTGATTGCCCCTTCAGTTTCTCTGGATTGTGGAATCTTGATTTCCCCTTCAGTTTCTCTGGATTGTGGAATTTTGATTGCCCCTTCAGTTTCTCTGGATTGTGGAAACTTCATTGCCCTTTCAGTTTCTCTGGATTGTGGATTATTGATTGCCCCTTCAGTTTCTATGGATTGTGGAATCTTGCCCCTTCAGTTTCTCTGGATTGTGGAATTTTGATTTCCCCTTCAGTTTCTCTGGATTGTGGAATCTTGATTGCCCCTTCAGTTTCTCTGGATTGTTGAATCTTGATTGTCCTTTCAGTTTCTCTGGATTGTGGAATCTTGATTGCCCCTTCAGTTTCTCTGGATTGTGGAATCTTGATTGCTCCTTCTGTTTCTTTGGATTTTGGATTCTTGATTTTCCCTTCAGTTTCTCTGGATTGTGGATTCTTGATTGCTCCTTCAGTTTCTCTGGATTGTGGAATTTTGATTGCCCCTTCAGTTTCTCTGGATTGTGGAATATTGAATGCCCCTTCAGTTTCTCTGGATTCTGGATTATTGATTGCCCCTTCAGTTTCTCTGGATTGTGGATTCTTGATTGCCCCTTCAGTGTCTCTGGATTGTGGATTCTTCATTCCTCCTTCAGTTTCTCTGGATTGTGGATTCTTGATTGCCCCTTCAGTTTCTCTGGATTGTGGATTCTTGATTGCCCCTTCAGTTTCTCTGGATTATGGATTCTTGATTGCCCCTTCAGTTTATCTGGATTGTGGATTCTTGATTGCCCCTTTAGTTTCTCTGGATTATGGATTCTTGATTGCCCCTTCAGTTTGCATGGATTGTGGAATCTTGATTGCCCTTTCAGTTGCTCTGGATTGTGGTATCTTGATTTCCCCTTCAGTTTCTCTGGATTGTGGAATTTTGATTGCCCCTTCAGTTTCTCTGGATTGTGGAATCTTGAATGCCCCTTCAGTTTTTCTGGATTGTAGAATCTTGATTGCCCCTTCAGTTTCTCTAGATTGTGGATTCTTGATTGCCCCTTCAGTTTCTCTGGATTGTGGATTCTTGATTCCCCCTTCAGTTTTTCTCTAACGTTTATTGTTCGATGTCAGTATATTTTGCAAAAAAAATAAAAATAGAAACAAATGAATAATATTAGAGATACAACACACATCTAATTTTAACTAGATTGGTCATGTCGGTCAGTGTGATTGGTGATCTGGACAAAATTGCAATTTATAAATATTTATGAGAAATTATTTAACATTATCTTTGATAACGGTTTAGTTCCTCATATTTGGTTGATTGGTACAATCAAGCCTATTTATAAGAATAAAGGCGATATTTATGAGCCCAAGAACTATAGGCCTACCACAATTGTAAGTTGCTTGGGAAAATTATTTACATCAATTTTGAATATAAGACTCAATAGCTTCTCTGAGGAATACAGACTTATAAAAGAAAACCAATTCGGATTTCGCCAAAATTATTCAACTATAGATAATATTTTCACTCTCTTTTCTTTTTTCCAAATATTAAAACTTAAAAAAAGGAAATTATTTTGTGCCTTTATAGATTTCGAAAAGGCCTTTGATAAGGTATGGAGAGAAGGGCTTTTCTACAAAATGATGTTAAATAATATCAATGGCAAAATGTATAATGTTATTATTAATATGTATGATAGTATAAAATCTTGTATCTCATATAATAATTATATATCAGAATACTTTGATTGTGCAAATGGAGTAAAACAAGGGGAAAACCTGCCCCCTTTTCTTTTTTCATTATTTTTAAATGACATTGGCACTTTTTTAGAAAATAAAAATATTACAGGACTACAAACTATCTCAGATGAAATAGAAAACAATTTAGATATTTACCTTAAACTTTTTATTCTGTTATATGCTGATGACACTGCATTGTTAGCTGAGACAGCAAATGATCTCCAAACTCAACTGGATGCTTTTTATGAATATTGTAATTTGTGGAAATTAAAAGTAAATGCGGATAAAACCAAAGTAATGGTGTTTGGAAATGGGAGATTACCACAAAATTTGAGCTTCAGCTATGATAATCTGAATCTTGAGATAGTTAAAAATTTCAACTATCTTGGTATTATTTTTACTAAAACGGGGAATTTTAGCTTGACTAAAAAACATCTAGCTGATAAAGCACTAAAAGCTATGTATGAAGTTTTGAAAATGGGAAGAATGTATAAACTATCAATAAAATGTTTACTTGATCTATTTGACAAAATGATTAAACCCATCCTGTTATATGGCTGTGAAGTGTGGGGCTTTAGTAACAATGATATTCTGGAAAAAATACATCTAAAATTTTGTAAGATTCTTTTAAATTTAAAAACATCAACACCTAACTATATGGTATATGGTGAACTAGGGCGATATCCTATATATATTGATATTAAAATCAGAACAGTATGTTACTGGGCAAGACTTATAGTTGGTAAACAAACAAAGTATGCTAATATATTGTATAGACTATGTCGTCAATTGAATGAAAATTATAATATGCAGTTTAGTTGGATATTGTTTGTAAAACAAATATTTAATGAGTGTGGCTTCTCAAATATATGGGAAGCAGAACTGTTTAACAATGTAGATTATTTGAAATGTGTAATTTCTCCAAAATTGGAATTCTTTATTACAAAATTCACCTAAAGCCATAAATTATAAAACATTTAAAACAGAGTTTAAATATGAAGAATATTTAAATATTTTAGAAATAAAAGATGCAATTCTGCTTTGCAGATTTAGAACAACAAATAATAAACTCCCCATCGAAACAGGGCGATGGCAGAACATTCCAAGAGAAAATCGTAAATGTAAATTATGTAATAGATCCCAAATTGGAGATGAATACCATTATATTTTTGAATGTATTTATTTTAACCAAAAACGTAAGCAGTCACTGTCAAATTATTTCATATATAGACATAATATCATTAAATTTTCTGAACTTATGTCANGTAAAAGAAAGCCAATACTGAAGAAACTCTGTCATTTTATAAGTGCTATTAATAACGGTGTTTGTCCTCCAGGCTCTTAGTCCATTGTAACCTCTCTCCTAATTTGTATATACATGTGTATTGTAAATAGTTGTTATTTTGATCTTATTGTTATATCTCTGTACCATTGTTATACAGTGGCTGTTAATGTCTTTATTATGTGTATTGTATATAAATTTATAATGCATTGTAATAGAGAATAACACGATAACAAACACACAACAGGTTAATATTGTACAATTAGCACCTGGTGTCCTAACGTCTAAACAATGATAATTTATGTACTAGTATGTTAATCAATCAAATTACTTGTTTTAAATCAATGTTGTAACAGTTATACCCATTGGTCAATATTGATGTTTACATTCATTAACAGTTATACCCATTGGTCAATATTGATGTTTACATTCATTTGTATGTTTTGTTATGGTAACCGTTGAAAAATACGAATATATATAAAATATGGAACTATAGAGAAATCTCTCTGTAGTTAACCGATTTACGTTCATGTATGCATGGGCTAAGGTAACAATATACTAGTCATATCTTCGGTGCAAGGCTCACAGTTTCGGTATTTATTTACCAAGTTTGACCTGAAATATTACAGGTGGCATTTGTACAAGTATTTTAGCATTTGGCCCCTCTGGTAAAATATTGCTTGAACGTTCATCTAATTAAATAATTAAAGTTTTTTTCACGGGGAATTTGACAGTTCTATACCCAGATTATCTGATAAAAACAAAATCAATGACGTCATCTTAATTATCTCCATTTTAGAAATTATTTAAAAAAGTACATGTATTGGAATCGTAATCATAAATCAACTTTCTTATTTTACCATAAAGTTTGTAAATTTCAGTTAGATGTTGATAAGAAATCGATTATTATTTGCAGACATACTTGAAATTGACAATTTTTCTATATTCAACAGGTATAACTGTAGTTTACCTTTGGCATTCTGACGGAAATGGACAGGTGTCTTATCAGACGAAAATAGAGTGCTAAGTGGCAAATCGTATTTCGATAATCAAAAATTGCGAACGAACCAGAAATAAGAGTTTTCGTGTTAACTAGATTCCACAATTCCACACGACGCAATGCTCAAATGTTGAAATTAAAAAGTGCCGTCGAATTTTCGAATGACCAGTGGATTCTTAAAAACAAACCAAACGTTGAAATAAAAAAAGTGCCGTCGAAAGAATAGAATGACCTGTGGATTCTTAAAAACAAACCAGTGAAATAAATAAAAGGATTATCTGGATTTATTGTGTTTAAATATTATACCTGCAGTGTATGATTGAGAATGCTAACAGAAATGATTCCATATAGTTGATTGATTCGCTTGTTTTATTCCGGATATTTGATCATAGAATTCCGGATATGAACAAATGGTGAAATGCCTTGCTGATTTGTTATATGAAATGTTTCTGAGGTATTAATTGATCTGATTTCCATTGTAATAATTCCTAGCTCTAAATTTAATCATGCTAACTAATCAACAAATGTGAAAAGGTGTTATTATTCCTATGTACGACTCCTAGGTGTGTCCTGAAATATTATCTACGTTTATTTTAGATTATAAACAGACTAATGACAAAGGATATATACACCTGTTCATTTTTCTAATTTATATTTATTTATATCTTTTTATTTGATTATTCTTATTTTTTTCCGGATACAAAGTTGTGACATAGTGGCTATTCATTTTCGTTCTCATACAGCAACTGTCGACGACACTATACTATAGCAACAGAATAAAGATAAGAAAACCAAGTTACAAAAAATGACAGACACAAGACTTCCGTTTACAAAAGGCAACAAATACAAAGTGTTGGAGAAGCTTGAACAAAAATTGTTGGAAAACAGTCAGGGATATTGAAATGATTTTCCGCCATTTATTGTTCATTTCCGAATCGAAATGCAATACTTCGGATTCAAGTTCACAATGTACGGATATGCATGCCGTTGGACTGTCACTGAAAGCTCTCTCTCTTGGGATAATATTTATTATTTCTATAGCAATGAATGTGACGATATGTCTGGTGTTCTACAAGAAATCTCAGTTATTGACAGTATCTAACACATTTGTTCTCAATTTGATTGGATGTCAACTTGGTGAGTATTTTTTTTTTTTAGCAATGTAATTTTAAGTGTTACAAACTTACTGGTGTCATCCCATTATTAATTCTGATTGTTGTCCCGTTGTCCCATTTTTGTGACGACTCACTAATTCTAACCCTTAATTGTACTATTGGCCCCTTTGTCCATATTACTGTACTATTCCGGCACCAGAGTTGCATTGAAATGTCTTATACAAGACTGACGCGCATTGTCCACATTTTCACTTCCACACACATTAAAACGACGTTCTCGATAAATTTCGAGGGATTTCAACAAATACCAAGATACAACCACAAATTAATTTTGATTATGGAATATATCGCTTATTATTATCCTTAGATATAGAGGATTCGAACAGCCCTTCAAAATTCTAGAGTCTCACCTGAACCTGTATCGCTCACCTGATTATTCATTCACAATTACTATTCAAGGAAGTCTATTTTTGTAGGAAAATATATTTTATTCATTTCCATGCTGGGTCCTATGCTAAACTTTAACCCAGCAAAATGGGACTTTTTGAAAATGCAGTAAAACCTGTCTATAAAGGGCACTCAAGGTAACCTGATAATGTGGTCTTTATGAACAGGTGCCCTTTATATACAGATTAAAATTATATGCACTATTCATTAATGGGGGAAATGAGACTGTCCTTTATAGACAGTGATTTGCTATATCTGGATGCCCTTTAAAAGAGGTTTGACTATTTTAAAAATTGAGATTGTTGTTTCCTTTTGGCACCCTTGTATCTCGGAAAAAGTAAGCAGTACAACAATATCTCAAACAGGAATATTTCTGAAGATTCAATGGAAAGACCACATACAACTTGTACATAAAAAAATTAAAAAAATACCTTTTGGTTCACCTTTACTCTTTCTATCACGGAAACCATAAGAATTAGGTCAGTATGTCAAATCTGTTTGAAATTGGCAATATGGAAATTTCATAAGAAATCGAAAGAAAAAGTCCTATTAAAAACAGACTCAAAATAAAAGTTCAACATTTTGGGCGTTGTTCCCATTTTGACATCCCTGTCTTGAAAACCGGACTTATGATATAAGAGATTATTGACGTAGGTTTCTTTTTGGTTCCATTCGACTCTTTGTATCTAAAAAAAAAGAAAAAACATGCAGTAATTCATAATGAATCAAAAGAAGAAAAAAACATCAAACTTCAGTCAGACTGGAAATAAAACTTCCAGGTTTTTGGTACCCTTGATGCCTCTTGTTTCTGTGGCGGATTTCCCATCGGAACAAATAATAATAACATACACTTTGTAGACGATACAATGAACATGAATTATTGCAAAATGCAAGTTTACTGTCATTTATACACAATGTAGATCAATAAAGTTTGGTAACTAAGTGAAATTAATATGGTTACCACCAGATCGCTAATTATGACAATCATATTTATATAGATGATAACCACAAATTGTGGTACAGATGTAATTGATATTTAGCAATTCAGCATCATCGTGTGAACATGAATGATGGACCGAAAACACTTACATTGTTCACGTCTAAAGAATGAAATATGACGAAAGACGCAGCGAATACTGCCATCACCGTGGGAACAAAAATGATGGCCCAAATATGCCGAGTCTTGCTGACGATAATTTATATAGTATCATGAAGCCTATAATTGATGTTTATTGCAAATAAATTCGGTTTCACAAACTCCTCAGATCACTGAAATTTGATGACTTGATCCTAGGTCAGGAGTCACAATATGGGTCCATTCATTGACACAATTATATGGCTATATGGCCTACCATGTTTATATGTACACAAACAATTAAGAAACATCAACTGAAAAATACAAACAAACAATATTCGATTCATTTTAATGGGAGTAGGGTGAGTGGGTTTTTAGCTTGAAGGAAGAACCATATTAAACTGCTGCTACCATCAACGACTGTCGCACGTGAAAAGGAAGATTACATCAAATTTTGGGTTTAGCCAATGAAAATCAAGAAATGAGAACATAACTATGACTATTACCCTATTTATTGATGAAAAACAACAAAGCACCAGCACTGTGATAACAGAATTTAAGTTCATGATTTAAATTCCATTAATAGACAAAAATTATTGTAGGTAATGTGGTGGCACTAGACTATAGACATTTAGATTGACACAGGAAAACAAGGTTATACTGGATAGGGTTGGGTTTTTTACCTTGAAAAGAACCACCAACGACCACGACAATTTCTTTTTATTAACAAGCTATTGCTCGGTAGGAACTTCTTGAAGTTTTTTTACGTGAAATCAGCATGACACTCTCCGAACACGAGGCGCTCATTTATATCCCATCCCAAGAACGAAGTTGTGGATTAATTCGTTCTCCACAACCAACACACGGTCCTATCAGAAAGGTTGTTCACCACAGAGGAGAAACTAAATCATAGTTCTATACACAGGGGTACCCACGGAGAGTAGATATCTAGATTTAGATATTCAGATAAGAAAGTAAATTGTTCCATATTTAAGCTTAAGGGGATAGTTTCAGATGTAGATATTCAAACAAGTAAATAAATCATTTGATATTTTGACATTTATGTGAAATGAATATTTCTATATTTAGATATTCCATTAAGAACGTAAATTGTTCTATAAAAATATTATTTAATATTTACCAAATGTCAAAAGAAGCACGGAGACCATGGTCAACTGGATGAAACTTAAAAATAAAAATCCACTAAAACGACAAGATTGGTAATTCATCAGAATTAAAAAAAAAAAAAAAAAAAACTTTAAAATGTGACGAGTTTAAATTACTGTGTGTGTTACGGATTCAAAATTCGCCGCTTTAATTAAATGATGAATTAACTTCAATCCTGTGTATGTGTTTCCATGCCAACAGACAGTATACAAAATAAACTAAAACAAATAATCGTGAAGCAATATCACTGAATTTCATTATTATTTCAGGTTCACTCCAAGAATTGATACGAGTTTGATCTTAATAGAAATTAACATTGATCATTCATACAGCATTAACTAGGCTAATTAATCTGTACAAAACAATTGTTTTGTCTGTTTTGTTATTGTTTTTTTTTTGTTTTTTGCTTTTTGGGGGGAGGGAGGGATATTCATGTTAAAAAGGGGGTAGAAACCCAATCATAACGTAGTGTTAATAAACATAATTACTTATCAAAAAGACATCAACTCTATATCTGGTATAAAAAAATTACAGAAAACTATTAATTTGGGTATATTAACATCAAATATGTCATGTAATGACGTCACTGCGTCATTTCGGGTTAATTGAAGGATCGTTTATCAACACAATACACATGATCAACCAATTACGAAAATAGACATTTACCGAGTTTTAATCGATAAGGTATCAGACAATAAGGCTTTATAATTTCGATGCAGAATATTTAGTAGAAAAGCAGTCATCAACATTTACGCGCCGAGATAACAGCACAAGTAGTCCCCCCTTTTTTCTGTAGTAATCGAACCATTTTTCAGAACATTAACAACCCATCTAAAATATTGTTTTCTTTCACAAATATATGTGTGAAAAGTTTTGGGTGATTCGAGAATTTTGCTTATATTTGGCTATTTTAGAATCTGTGTCGTCAACGAGGTATAGGCGCTAGGAAACCGGAAGAGATGGTGTGACGTAGAATAATTCTTTTTGGTGATTTTTCAATTCCGAAGAGTTTCACCGTCTGTGCGACTAGACTATCGATTATTTAAAAAGATAGAGACGTCTAAACTATGTACCCTATGTTGTCAGTTTATCTGGATTGTCCATTTTTGATTGCCTCTTTGGTATTCTCTAACGTTTATTTGTCCTATGTCTTGTGTACCCTATGTTGCCAGTTTCTCTGGATTGTCCTTGTTTGATTACCCCTTCGGTATTCTCTAACGTTTGTTTGTTATATATATTTTTTTTTAATCTTATTTTTAGTTTCTTTCCCCCTTTAAGTAGTACTTTCAGCAATTGTCAGCTCTGTTGTGACTACCAGATCAAAACGGGGTTCCCAGGCAGCTATAACAAACTGACCATGAAATATCCGGCCATGTGTTTGAATTCTTAATTTTTCAGGTGGGCATAGGGGCGTGTATCGTTGCCAGTGGCGATGCTAGGTCTATGTATATCAGAGGCGGTTTTCGGATTAAAAACCAATTGTTTTAAGAAAAAATCAAAAGATACCGAGGCGTAATTCAAAGCGAAAATTTACAAAGCATGGTAAAAAGACAAATGACCATGACGAAATTGGAAATATTCTGTTAAAACACACTTTTACCTGTCTATGACTCTTCTCAAAAGGTCGGGAGTGGGCCCCAGCCCCCTGGACCTGCCTATGGTAATACGTCAACGACCTTTAAATAACACTCTGCCAACCATTCCCTGTTTTTTGTTTTTGTGTTTTTATGCCCCACTCCACCAGCGGGGAATATAATATTTTACCTCTGTCCGTCCTTCCGTCTGTCTGTCCTTCCGTCCGTCCCAAGATATTTGTGGTCGCATTTTTCTCAGCAACTATTGATGGTAGAAATTTGATATTTGGTCACAAGCTTCATATAGGTACCCCATATCGTGGGACGCATTTTTGGACACGTCACATTCCTACTTCCTGTTTGCCGAAGAGCGGGGGTATCATAAGTGAGCATGAGCTCACAGTTCATCTTGGTTCTTTTTGTTGTTTTCCTTTTATTTCCTGTTGTTAAGAAAAGAACACCATGTCTACAACTAATTAACCGACATCAAAAAATTTTAACGACTTAATTTAGTTTCTTTTATTAGGTTTCTAGGTAATATGGGTAAATCTAATTGACAACTGACTTGTTTCGTCATATATATTTAATGAGTTTATATAATATATATTCTACATGATAAAAAAATTAATTAACTTTATTTGTCTATAAATCGATAAATATTCTTGTGACATTAACAAACAGGAACAACCGCATCCGCGCAATTAGGATACAAAACTATTTGAACAATGGCTATAGACAAGCAATAAATCTTGTAGATAAAAATAGGGTGGCGAAACTAGAATGGGGTGTATGTATTATAAATATTTCATTACAACAAGGAAGAACTGGGTATAAAGACAAGGTCAGACAGTGTTGCTTTACAACAGACCACCAACAAAAAAAATCGTGTAGATGAAAATAGGGTGGCGGAACTAGAATGGGTCTAAGGATTATAAATATTTACATTGCAACAAGGAAGAATTGAGTATAAAAATAAGATCGGATAGTGTTGCCCTGCAACAGACCACCAACAAGCACTCCTAAGTAATAACAATTCTTTTTTTTTCATTTGGAGCAGCTGCAAGCTGTCTATTTGATGCAAGAATTGTTAGTTTAGTTTAAATCACAATATATAATCACATTCAATGACAAATGGATGAGACACGTTTTTTAAAAAAAACTTAAAGTCTTCTCCAACACATGTATAAACATTATATATAAACATACATGTACTTGTGACAATAACATACAAGAGCTACTACATCCACGCAATTAGAAAACAAAGCTATTTGAACAATGATTATATATAAACAATAAATCTTGTAGATAAAAATAGGGTGGCACTAGAATGGGTCTACATGTTATAAATGCTTACATTGTAACAACAATTGTTTCTCCTTAGAAGCAGCTACAAGTTGTCTATTTAGTACAAGAATCATTAGCTTAGTTTATCGATAAATCGGACATATTTCCTTTTATCTAACTGAGTGATATAGTCAGTATCAACAGATTGACAGTGATACTGGATATTATTATACCTCATATGTTAATTACCATAAATATATTAATTTGATTGGACAATGGGCAAAAATCAGAACACGTGATCACACAGGACAAAAACCATATTACGTGAAATAAATATCATATTCCACCACTTCGGAAGCCTCGCGGGTTTTCCCGCCAGACTTATCGTCCTTTGACAGGAAAACATCAGAGGCACTCGGAACGCATCATTTAGTGTAAACATATTTTTATTGATTAATCACAAATACAATACAAACTATAACAATGACAATTACAATAAATTTCATAACAGTAATCAACCAATGGGATCCGAAAACAAGTTATAAAAACTTATTTGCAGGCAACCGTTGCAATTTGGTTTTTAAATATCTGAGACAACGTTCCAATGGACTTAGAATATGTTTGCCAGTACTTATTTTACATATACAAAATGTATGTGTTTTCTTGGTTTCATTCGGTATAATAAAACATTTATAGCATGCGGGTACAGGAAATACGAAAATGTATTCACCCACGAGTATCATATTCCCTTCGGGCGATGCCCTCGGGGAATATGATACTCTTGGGTGAATACATTTTCATATTTCCCTCACCAGCATGCAATAAATGTATAATATCGGTCAGTGTAACGTAATATTATGACGTTTAATACAGATAAAAACAATCATGTCCGTTTTTGAAGATCTCGACATGTACTAATGTCTTGGCCCTCAGAACGGGTGCTATTCTATATCTAAGACACAATATATAATCACATTCAATGACAAATGGATCAGGCACGTTCTTTTTTAAACTTAAAGTCTTCTCCAACACATGTATAAACATTATATATATACATACATGTACTTGTGACAATAACATACACGAGCAACCACATCCATGCAATTAGAAAACAAAGCTATTTGAACGATGGTTAAATAGACAAGCATAAATATTGTAGATACAAATAGGGAGGAACTAGAATGGGTATATGGATTATAGATGTTTACATTGCAACAAGGTTAGGTAGATAGTGTTGGCTTGTAAGAATCTACCAACAATAAATCGTGTAGATCAAAATATGAACTAGAATGGTTCTATGTATTATAAATATTTAGATTGCAACCAGGAAGAACTGGGTATAAAGATAAGGTCAGTCAATATTGCCTTGCAACATACCACCAATAATAATTCGTGTAGATAAAAATAGGGTGGCAGAATTAGAATGGGTCTATGGATAGTAAATGTTTACATTGCAACACGGAAGTACTGGGTATAAAGATAAGGTTAGATAGTTAGTGTTGGCTTGTAACAGACCACAAACAATAAATCGTGTAGATAAAAATATGAACTAGAATGGTTCTATGTATTATAAATATTTAGATTGCAACAAGGAAGAACTGGGTATAAAGATAAGATTAGATAGATAGTGGTGGCTCGTAACAGACCACCAACAATAAATCGTGTAGATAAAATATGAATTAGAATGGTTCTATGTATTATAAATATTTAGATTGCAACAAGGAAGAACTGGGTATAAAGATAAGGTCAGTCAATATTGCCTTGCAACATACCACCAATAATAATTCGTGGTGATACAAATATGATGGCACTAGAATGTGTCTATAGATAATCAATGTTTACATTGCAACAAGGAAGAACTGGGTAACAAGATAAGGTCAGACAGGGTTGCCTTGCAACAAGGAAGAACTGGGTAACAAGATAAGGTCAGACAGGGTTGCCTTGCAACAAGGAAGAACTGGCTATAAATATACGGTCAGACAGGGTTGCCTTGCAATAAGGAAGAACTGGCTATAAATATACGGTCAGACAGGGTTGTATTGCAACAGATTATTTACCACCACTCCTAAGTAATAACAAAGTATCACATCGGGAGCAGCTGCTAGTTGTCTATTTGGTGTAAGAATAATTAGTTTAGTTTAAAACACAAGATATACCCATATTCAACGACAAATTGATGAGACTCTGTTTTGTAAGCTTAAAGTCTTCCCCAACATATGTATAAACAATATATATGACAATACTATTATAGATAGATCACAAAGTTACAAAGTTGTGAAAAGAACAGCATACAATTAAAAAGAGTTGGGAAGTTTATAATATGACTACAAATGATGTAAGATAAATAAGAATGACATAGTTGAGTAGTAATACGTGTTGTGTCGTTTGTGAAACGCAGTATAAAATCAGTTGAGTTTGAAAATCAACGTGATTCTGCAATGAATTTCTGAACTAGGTTAAATAATTACAAAGATAATCAACTCGAACATCAACTCCTTTTGATGATGTTATAAGAGATAAAAACTGTAACTGGACTTGTGATGACATGATTTATCTCCAAACTTTTGATGCTATCAATATTTTGCTAAACAACATTAATGTTCGTTATGGCAATAAATTGTTTCGTCAAATTGTTGGAATTCCAATTAGAACGATGTGTGCTCCTCTCATTGCTGATTTTTTTATACTGCTATGAATCTCAATGGATGGTTAAGCTAAAAGTTAACAATCATTGCTGATACTAGGACAATATCGTTACTGTAAATAATCATTTATTTCTTACGTTTGTAACCAAATTCATCACAAGAAAATATGTTGAATAATTTTAACATTACAAAAGACTTGTGACATTTTTGCTTAGATATATCATTTTCTTAAGATATCTTTATTACGTGCGTTTTGTTTTGTTTTGTTTTTGTTTTTTTTTCTGTTTGATTTGTTTTGTTTTTGTTTTGTTTTGTTTTTTGTTTTGTTTTGTTTTCGTCAAATGTTTTCCTTTTTTTTCTTTTTAAATGGCCACGTACAATGGCGTTTAAATTTCCCAGTTAGTTCGGTTTTTTTCTCGTATTTGTAATAGTTTCCGGTTTGAATGACAGTACTCTCGGGATAACGGGAAATAACGTTTGCACCAAAGATACTTCTTTCATAAGTAATTGAAAACTTCACTAAAATTTATTACCGCTATAAAGATCGTGTATATAAATTAAATTCCACATGCAGAAATCTGATCTCAAACGGTAATTCCCATCCAAGTTTATTTGGAGACGTTATAAACAAACATAAAAAGTTCATATCTGACAATTCACAAATCTAAACGTATATAATCTTTGAAAAATCATATTAGCAAGGGCCAGAATTTAGCAATTATAGTTGACCATTTGAGACATGTTTTCATTGCTGAAAACATAGACAATCTGCTGGCAGAACTGGCAATTAAATCAGTTTATTTATATTCCATTCCATGTTTTATTATTGATTTGTTTTTTACACTATTCCCTGGCTAGTGTTGTATAATAATTGGTCATGTCGGGTGAAAAATGTGTGAAAATCGTCCATTGGATATCCCGTTCAGGCTAAAACAAAATTTGTGATTTTATTAACGCAGAAGGGAACTACTCAAAAACCAGTAAGACAATCAGTGAGTCGAGTTAAAAAAACTGCAACGGTTTGAACATCAGCAGTCAATACTTTACGATGATTGACTTGTCACACTACTAAACTGCTAAACCAAAGAAAACGTTGTCATAAAAGCTTATTTTAAATGTGAAATCAACACATAAAATGTGCCATATAATAAAACAATTAATGACTTTCAATTCGATGGATACCAGGATTTATTAGCCCAAGAATAATCTATTTACCTCGACCTCTGGTCTCGGTAAATGTACTATTATTGGGTTAATAAATCCTTGTATCGACCTATTAAAAGTCATCAATTGTGTAATATTGATAGCTTTCAAGTTTCTTGAATAGCTGTTAATGAAAATAATAAGATAGAAAACATATATTAGATGATATGTAATTGTCTCAAGATGTCAGTATCAATGATGTAAATGAAGTGGTAAAAAAAGTTGGAAATATTTTCAAGCATACTTCTGCTAGTGTTTTGGGGAGAAAATGCAAAGCATCATTTTGTGAGAGGAAAAAAAACAAAGGTGAAACAAGCCATGGTTCGACATGAAATGTAGAGAAAAAAGACTAGTTTAAATATTTTGTTTTCCAATATTTCGATTTTGAGCGTATCTGATGAAGGTTATTCCAGAAATGCGTCGTGCGCACTATATTTGAATTTGAATTTTTGAATTTTGGTGTTTAACGCCACTTTCAGCAATATTTCAGCTATATTATGGCGACCAGTTGCAGTGGTGGAGGAAACCGGAGTACCCGGAGAGAACCACCGACCCTGGACAAGCATCGGGTAAACTTTATCACTTGCGGCTGCGAGTCGAGTGCACTTTTTTTGTAATTTACAAAGATGGGCGCGAATTCACGCCGTATTGGTGATATGCTTGTATGAGTTATTAGATCCAACGACCTAACTCATTGAACCACCCGGGCCCTACAACGACCTAACTCATTGAGCCACCCGGTTCCTACAACGACCTAACTCATTGAGCCACCCGGGTCCTACAACGACCTAACTCATTGAGCCACCCGGGCCCTACAACGACCTAACTCATTGAGCCACCCGGG
>MJUT01022361.1:434235-447589 GCA_002080005.1 Gigantidas platifrons
GTACCTGATGAAGGTTATTCCAGTAACGTACCTGATGAAGGTTATTCCAGTAACGTACCTGATGAAGGTTATTCCAGTAACGTACCTGATGAAGGTTATTCCAGTAACGTACCTGATGAAGGTTATTCTAGTAACGTACCTGATGAAGGTTATTCCAGTAACGCGGCGTGCGCACTAAATTTGATATCTATGTTTTAATTAATCTCTATAAGTCTAAACTTACAACAGAAATGTGTCAAATGATCAAATATCTTATTAATTTAACTTTTGTTTGAATCAGACAAAAGATTATACAAATAGAAAGTAGATTAGTGTGTCCGTGAACTGTGACAAAGGTCACCATAAACGTATAGGATTCAATAGAAAAATTTGAAGATTGAAGACACCAAAATTAGTACTTCACAAAAGGAGAGAAAATACAATGGCAACAAGAAAAATAACAAAAAGATAAACAAAGGTCGTCACAGTGCTAAGCAGAAACATTAAGATTAAGCTGAAAGAACCCACTAAAAACGTAGACGAACTGAGATGACCCTGACGGGTAAACATTTCCTTCTCTACTAATGGCGTTGGTCGGTCACCCGGGTTGGACCATTAAAATATACTTTCCAAGGCCCCAACACAAAATCAAACTTTTTAGGGCCAACTGGACATCCAAGATGAACACAATAATAACCTCAAGCACATCTGACTTACAGTGTCTGAGAAAGACTGGTAACAACTGTAGAAATAAAGAAGAAACAAAGAGGTTACGAAATGGACTAAAAGAATAAGTATCATAGCTTTGTTTGGTATGCTTTATTCAAAGATGAATAACACCTGGAACACGAGTGTTGGAAATCTGGAACACCTGTATTGAACATCTGAAACACCAAGGTTGAACATCTGGAATACCAAGGCTAAACATCTTGAACACCTATGTTGATCATCTGAACACATGTATTGACAATCTGGAACATCAGGGTTGAACATCTGGAACATGTGCATTGAACATCTGGAACAGCAGGGTTGAACACCTGTGTTGAACATCTGGAACACCTGGGGTTAACATCTGTGGCACCTGTATTGACTTACAGTATAGCTTTTTTGTGTGAGATGGTTTTGTTAGTGTTGTTTCAATACATATGATATATAGAGTGCAATAAATATCTATGTTTTTATTGATAGATGGTTGGTTCCTTATATTTCATGCGTGATAAACCAAGCTTTCTCCAAACGTTTATAAATAGAAGAGTACTTGTATTTCCAGCTTCTGTCAAACTATACACAAAATGTAACTAGGTAACATTAGTCTATTTTGACTATCATGTTGAGGCATTTTGGTTTATTTCCTCCCACAAACATTTAAATTAGTTGGCTCTAATCTTTTGATGGATTGATTGATTGATTGATTGATTGATTGATTGATTGATTGATTGATTGATTGGCGCCAACTTTAGCAATAGTTCAGCTATATCGTGGCATGATCAAATTTTATTATTACAAGTATACACCTACAAGTTCCTTAGAAATAAAGCACAAAACACACTTGTCTATAAAACAATCGGACAATATGTACAAATAAAGCTAAATCTAATCTTTTGAATATGACCGTACCTGATAACTGTTGTTCTAGAAACAAGTTGTGTGCACTAAGTAAGATATATTTATCTATATTAAGAATCCAAATACTGGCTTATCACTTTATAAGGTACGTCATAGCTGTATTCATACTCTTACAAGTTTGGTGTTGTATATTACACTCTAACACTTCAGACTAATTTAGTCTCTATATGTCTAAACTTACAAAAGACATACGTCAAATGATCAAATATCTTATTAAGTTTGCTTTTGTTTCAATTAGACACAATATTCTACAAATAGAAAATAGGTTCGTGTGTCCGTGAAGTGCTTCGTAGCTTATGCTTTTTTTCCATCTTTAGTTGAAATATGGTGTAGTGCTAAACATTTTGCTGCTTCTATTGCTATGCTTATATACTTTTTATTACTATTTTGTTTGATGTTGCATGTATTATCATTGCTACTTTTAGTGCATATGCTTGTTCATAACTCTGATGCATTATTTTTATTAAATTGGTGTGTTTGTGCATGATTGTGGGATGAATGTATGTATTTTGTATGTAGTCGATTTGAAAAGCTCATTAGAGCTTGTGTTGTAATATGTTTAATTGATATCGACTTTAAATAAAACTTTGAATGACAAAGATCTCCCTAAAGTATGAGATTATACGGAAAAGCTTGGAGATATCAAATGGGTACTAAGAATAAGAACAGACAATGCAACCGCCAAACGAAAAAGGTAAAAAAAGACCCCAAAAATGGTTTACAAAAAGTTAAGCAGAAAAAATGTTACGATTGAGCAACACAAACCCCACAAATACTGGGGAGAGGGAGTAAGATCAAATGCACCGGAAGGAACAGTAGCTCCTCTCCCACTAGTGGTATCCGTCTGCCATCCCTGATTGGACCCTTAAGCTATACCTTTAAGAGCCCCAAAACAAAAATAAAATATGTTTGAACAAACTGAACATCCAGGGGTACATACTTTAAATTCTCAAGTACATCTTACTCACAGTTAAGAAAGGCTGTGAACAACTTTAAGAGGAAGGATGAAACAAAGAATCTATGAAACGGACCAAACACAATATGTCTCCAACGTTTTTGATGGCCTTTATTCAAAGATGACAAAACAACTGGAATACCTAGGTTGTTTTGGGGTGTAACTCTTTTTTGTAAGAGTGTGTCCTAAATGTTGTTTCAGTGAATTTGATATACAGTGTGCAATACAATTTTTGCATATGGAAACCTTTGTCTCCTTGAACGCATCATGCTCCATCCGGCATAGCCCTTTATTACTTACAAGATTTATTCTTTGTAGATGTGTTCACTTGGCGGTAAGCTACAGTCTATCAATGAAGTAATAAGATAACAAGGTTAAATTGGTTGTTTGATCGATTTTTTTTGGTTAACCTCAAATGCCGTATTGCAGTGAAATATGACACTATGATATGATTCAAAGACACATACAACCACTTCTAATAAACCGTTGTCGACGAGGAGATGCTGCAGGCTGTATTTTCGTTTTCAGCGAGTGACATTTTCTAGACACACGTTGACGTCCTCTCTCATAGAAGAGCTAGGAAAAAGAACAGTTTTAAACAGTGATGGCCAGGAAATTCACTCACATCAACAAAGCGAACAATCACTGAACGTAAAAAGACCACGATATGTGACATTGGAAATCGTGTTCCTTGCTTAGGACAGGAACAAAATTGTGACAGTGTTAAACCTAACGGTTGTATCCCGCAGCTAAGAAACTAGCTTCAGTTCCTAGTGGAGGATTTTCTAATCGTTTGACTACGACCGTACCTGGTAAAGGTTATTCCAGAAACGACCCGTATGTACTCTGTTAGATATATTAAGAAATAAGATATATTTATCTATATTAAGAATCCAAATACAGCCGTTTCACTTTATAAGGTACTTCATTCTGTTTCGTATTGTATATTAAAATATAACACTTCACGGTATTTAAGGGTGTTGTTGTGGACTGATTTAGTCTCTATATGTCTAAAATTACAACAGACATGTGTCAAATGATCAAATATCTTATTAATTTTACTTTTGTTTCAATTAGACAAAAGATTCTACAAATAGAAAGTAGGGGGTTAGCGTGTCCGTGAACTGTGACAAAGGTCTCACTAAAGTATGAGATGAAACGGAAAAGCTTGAAGATATCAAAGGGGTACTAAGAATAAGAACAGACATGCAGCAGCTAAAACAAAATGGTAAAAAAAATGGCTTACAAAAGATCAAGCAGAAAACAAGTAACGATTGAGCAACATAAACCCCACAAATACTGGGGGAGGGGGGGCGGGGGTAAACTTAAATGCATAGGAATTGACAGTAGTTTCTCTCCCACTAAGCTATACCTTTAAGAGCCCCAACACAAAAATAAGATATGTTAGGACAAACTGAACATCCAGGCGTACATACTTTAAATTCTCAAGTACATCTTACTTACGGTTTCTGAGAAAGGCTGTGAACAATATTGAAAAGGAACGATGAAACAAAGAAGCTATGAAACGGACCAAACACAATATTTCTCCAACGTTTTTGGCGGCCTTTATTCAAAGATGACAAAACAACTGGAACACTTAGGTTGACTTGGAGTGTAACTCTTATTTGTAAGAGTGTGTCCTAAATTGTTTCATTTAATTTGATAAACAGTGTGAATACAATTGGTGCATGTGGAAACCTTTGTCTCCTTGAACGTATCATGCTGCATCCGGCATAGCCCTTTATTACTTACAATATTTGTTGTTTGTAGACGTGTTCACATGGTGGTAAGCTACAATCTATCAATGAAGTAATAAGATAACAAGGTTAAATTTGTTGTTTGATCGATTTTTTTGGGGTTAACCTCAAATGCCGTATTGCAGGAAATATAACACTATGATATGATTCAAAAACACACACAACCACTTCTAATAAACCGTTGTCGACGAGGAGATGCTGCAGACTGTATTTTCGTTTTCAGCGAGTGACATTTTCTAGACACACGTTTACGTCCTCTCTCATGGAAGAGCTAGGAAAAAGAACAGTTTTAAACAGTGATGGCCAGGAAATTGACTCACATCAACAAAGCGAACAATCACTGAACGTAAAAAGACCACGATATGTGACATTGGAAATCGTGTTCCTTGCTTAGGACAGGAACAAAATTGTGACAGTGTTAAACCTACCGGTTGTATCCCGCAGCTAAGAAACTAGATTCAATTCCTAGTGGAGGATTTTCTAATCGTTTGACTACGACCGTACCTGGTAAAGGTTATTCCAGAAACGACCCGTATGTACTCTGTTAGATATATTCAGAAATAAGATATATTTATCTATATTAAGAATCCAAATACAGCCGTTTCACTTAATAAGGTACTTCATTCTGTTTCGTACTGTATATTAAAATATAACATTTCACGGTATTTAAGGGTGTTGTTGTGGACTGATTTAGTCTCTATATGTCTAAAATTACAACAGACATGTGTCAAATGATCAAATATCTTATTAATTTTACTTTTGTTTCAATTAGACAAAAGATTCTACAAATAGAAAGTAGGGGTTAGCGTGTCCGTGAACTGTGACAAAGGTCTCACTAAAGTATGAGATGAAACGGAAAAGCTTGAAGATATCAAAGGGGTACTAAGAATAAGAACAGACATGCAGCAGCTAAAACAAAATGGTAAAAAAAATGGCTTACAAAAGATCAAGCAGAAAACAAGTAACGATTGAGCAACATAAACCCCACAAATACTGGGGGGAGGGGGGGGTAAACTCAAATGCATAGGAATGGACAGTAGTTTCTCTCCCACTAAGCTATACCTTTAAGAGCCCCAACACAACAATAAGATATGTTAGGACAAACTGAACATCCAGGCGTACATACTTTAAATTCTCAAGTACATCTTACTTACGGTTTCTGAGAAAGGCTGTGAACAACATTGAAAAGGAACGATGAAACAAAGAAGCTATGAAACGGACCAAAAACAATATTTCTCCAACGTTTTTGGCGGCCTTTATTCAAAGATGACAAAACAACTGGAACACTTAGGTTGACTTGGTGTGTAACTCTTATTTGTAAGAGTGTGTCCTAAATTGTTTCATTGAATTTGATAAACAGTGTGAATACAATTGGTGCATGTGGAAACCTTTGTCTCCTTGAACGTATCATGCTGCATCCGGCATAGCCCTTTATTACTTACAATATTTGTTGTTTGTAGACGTGTTCACATGGCGGTAAGCTACAATCTATCAATGAAGTAATAAGATAACAAGGTTAAATTTGTTGTTTGATCGATTTTTTTGGGGTTAACCTCAAATGCCGTATTGCAGGAAATATAACACTATGATATGATTCAAAGACACACACACAACCACTTCTAATAAACCGTTGTCGACGAGGAGATGCTGCAGGCTGTATTTTCGTTTTCAGCGAGTGACATTTTCTAGACACACGTTGACGTCCTCTCTCATAGAAGAGCTAGGAAACAGAACAGTTTTAAACAGTGATGGCCAGGAAATTCACTCACATCAACAAAGCGAACAATCACTGAACGTAAAAAGACCACCATATGTGACATTGGAAATCGTGTTCCTTGCTTAGGACAGGAACACAATTGTGACAGTGTTAAACCTATCGGTTGTATCCCGCAGCTAAGAAACTAGCTTCAATTCCTAGTGGAGAATTTTATAATCATTTGACTACGACCGTACCTGGTAAAGGTTATTCCAGAAACGACCCGTGTGCACTTTTAGATATATTCTGAAATAAGATACATGTATATTTATCTATATTAAGAATCCAAATACATTGTATATTAAAATCTAACACTTCAGTATATTTAAGGGTGTTGTTGTAGACTGATTTAGTCTTTATATGTCTAAAATTACAACAGACATGTGTCAAATGATCAAATATCTTATTCAGTTTGCTTTTGTTACAATTAAACAAAAGATTCTACAAATAGAAAGTGTCCGTGAACTGTGACAAAGGTATCCCCAAAGCATAAGGTTATTTGGAAAAGCTTGAAAATACCAGTAATTCAGTAATCCGCAACAGACAATACAATTACCAACAAAGGACAAAAAGAGAAAAAGACAAACAATGGTCAACACAAAAGTGGACAGAAAACAACTAATGATTGAGCAACAGCAACCTACTAAGATACGGGGGTCATCTCAAGTACCCTGGAAGGGTAAGCAGTTCCTGTGCACCTGACGGTCATCCCTGGTGCGAGCCTTAAAATGTAAATTGTATCCAAGCACCAAACAAAAATATCTTAGGACCAACTTAGAATCCAGATTTAACAAACTTTAAATCTCCTCACGTACACCTGACATATGGTTTCTGAGAAAAACTGTTCAACCTTTAATTTTCTGTTAGTGTTTTGTAGATCATTGTTTGTCCTTTTGTACTGTTTTCTTTTGACCATTGTGTTGTCTATCCTTCTTCGGTTTACAGCTTCTGGTTTCCCCCTTTGGTGTCTTCATACCTTTCTTCGTGTAATTCGATTTTTAGTTTTCTGTGCAGTGTTTTGTAGATCATTGTTTGTCCTTTTATCCTTTTTCTTTTGACCATTGTGTTGTCTATCCTTCTTCGTGTTACGGTTCTGTTTACCCTTTTGGTATCTTCAAAATGTTCTTCGTGTAGCCCGATCTTTAGTTTTCTGTGCGTTGTTTTGTAGATCATTGTTTGTCCTTTTGTTCTTTTTCTCTTGACCATTGTGTTGTCTATCCTTCTTCGTGTTACGGTTCTGGTTACCCTTTTGGTATCTTCAAAATCTTCTTCGTGTAGCTCGATCTTTAGTTTTTATGTGTAGTGTTTTGTAGATAGTTGTTTGTCCTTTTTCTTTTGGTCATGGTGTTGTCTGTCCGTCTGTGGTTTACGCCTTCTGATTACCCCTTTGGTATCTTTAGCTTTTCTTCCATTAAATATGTACTGACATTGCATCCAGATCATAGACGATATATTTATTAACCTGCTTAGTCGCCTTTACATTAATTTCACATACAGGTATATTGATGACATTTTCTCTATCAATAATCCTAGATTTGCAGAATTTCTTCCATTGATATGTCCTCCTGAGCTGGAAATTAAAGAGACCACATTTGACGACAATGGGCAACTCAGTACTACAATTTATGATAAACGGGATGACTTCAATCTTAAAATCATAAATTTTCCAAATATGTGCAGCAATATATATCAGCTTCTCCTGCATATGGTGTTTACATCTCGCAATTGATTCGCTATGCAAGGGCCAGTAGCAATTATTCTGATTTTTTTAAGCGTCATCTTTATCTGAGAAACAGGCCACTGGACCAGGGCTATAAAAAGACTCGCCTTATTCGACCTCTTAAAAAGTTTATATTCTGATACCAAGATCTTGTCGAAAAATATTATGTCTCTACCGAGACGATAATAAACGATGGATTTTCATAAAATGTATAAAGATAAGGATTAATTAATCGTGGTTTAGACATGACGTCATTTAACTTCTCATTTGAAATCAAATTGTGTAAGAAGATGACTGCTTAGTTAAACCGTTCTGCAGAGACGATAATAAACGATGGATTTTTCGTAAAGTACTGCGTTGACTACTATTATACCTATTTTGTCCCAGTATTGTTAAAATGCTGTTATAGTGACAACCGGGACCTTTTAACCGTAATGGAAGCGGGAGGTTTGGCGCTGTAAAATCCGATTCAATCCACCATTTCTTTCGAAATGCCTGTACCAAGTCAGGGCCATTGGGGTTTTCCCAGTGTTCCGGTTGTTGACTGATTTTGTCTGTTTGTTGACTTATGAGTTTTGCCTTTCCCTTTGGAAGATTGCTCGGTGTTCGGTAAATTTGTTATTACCCTTATGAAAAGTATAGTGGTGTCCAACACATATTGTGTTGTGTTTTTCTTCGTCTTGTGTACACTGTGTTGTCACTTTCTCTGGATTGTCCATTTGTAATTGCCTTTAACGTTTATTTCACCATGCTATTTATCTTGATGAATAGAATCACTTTGAACGTTGTTAAATTTTCCACAATTTTAGAGATTTTTTGTGCAAGTCAGATACGGTATTTTGTTGACAAAATACGTTATCTGGTTATTGAGCATAAGATACTTTGTTTTACTACCCAAAATATACCAAGTAAGTTCACTCTTGATGAAATAAGTTTAATAAGATTTGATTTGATTTTTTATGTTTACGCCACTTGCAGTAATATTTCATAATCAGCTATATCATGGCGACCTGTTTTAGTGGTGGAAGAAGCCGGGTACTGAGTACCCGGAGAGAACCACCAACCATGGGCAAGCAACTGGTAAACTTTATTACTTGCGGTTGCGAGTCGAGTGCATTCTTTTTTGTAATTTACAAAGCCAGGCGCGAACCCACGCCGTATTGGTGATAGGCTTGTATGAGTTGTTAGGTAATCAACTACCAAACTCATTGAGCCACCCGGGCCCGAAATAAAGTTAAGCCTCTTGGGGTAGATGGGCTTCCGTGTAACACGAACTTGCTATAATATCAACCATCATCTGTAGATCTTTCTATTTACAATCAATATGTCGATGTGTGAAGGCAAGTATGACGTCTTTTTGTAAAAGAAATATTTTATATATTCATTTATAAGTATATGTTCATTTCACTCAGAAAGCTTCGTGTGATTGGTTAAAAGGTTGACACGTGACTTCGAAATTTAGACTTCATCAGTCAATGAGGTGCATACTACGCCTACTTCCGGAAACTACACACAATAACAACAGTTGAAAATGTGGGGTAAAAACATGATAATTTCGATTGTATTGAGTGATTGTTGTTTAATGCCAATTGGGCAATTTTTCAGCTATATCCTGGCGAGAACAAGTTAATTATCAATGAGATGATGATGAGGCCCGCTTTGTTATAGACCAACACGCTGAGTTGAATTTATATTAGTGCTAGCTCATTGAAACAACAGTCTTCGGGTAAGACATGTCGCTCCACTCGGATACATTATTCTGATTCAAAGCCAACCAGTCTTTGCTCTTTCTCCTTAATGCTGCGTGCTTAGCGGATAAGCAGCAAATACCAATTTTATAGTCTTCGTTTTGACTCGATCGGGACTCGAACCCACGATCTACCGTACTCGAGAAAAGCATTCTAACAATTACACCACCGATGATGCGGTTTCGATCGTATTGAATAAGCAGGGTAAAAATGTAGTTATAATTATTATACTTTACTATAGAAACCAAGCAAGAAATAATTAAGATATTTTAAAGGTCAAATAACTGTGAGGGAATCTGCACGTATCACAAAATAATTGTTTGCAATTGTCGCGCTTTTACACGTCGAACCAATAAACTTCGGACCTCGGGAAAATAGTCCTTTCTCAATTATTAAATTAGGGATATTAACTTCTCATGAAGGCCATAATTGTAGAGTATTGAATGCAAATTTTTGTAGTTTTATAGGGTTGTACAGAATTTAGCATGGACAGAATTTTTTTTTTATATGAAGCGCTACCATGCATAATACAAAATGTACGTCAGTAAACTCTTTCATACGTCAATAAAACTACAAAAGATTGCATTTGATTCATTAATGACATAGTAAGGTATTTATGACATTGCACATTCTAATTCTTGAATTTGTTTGTCATTTTCTTTGTTGATTCAAAAACATCGACCTTATGCTAATGACGACTTTACGTCATGACTCAAGCTTTATCCGGTGACATCCAATATTGTTTCCAAGAAAAAATGGTATTTGTGGAGATAAGATCCGATGTATTCAATAATATCTATATTTAAACTTACTGTAAACACATAAATAAGAATTAATTGACAATTCACGATCGTATACAATAAGTTCATAAATATAATAACATCAAAATCAGCGAAAAGTCAATACGAAGGATTTTTAATGGCGTAATATTGTATTTAACGGAACGAAATATTTATTTAAACTTGTGGTACTCCGGAACAGAACAGTACAGAATGATGACGTAATATCCTGTTTAGGCCCTTGTGTTTTGTTGCTACCAAAACTCTTATATTGCCTGGCTTTCCAATCTAATGACTTTGAACGTACCTGATGAATGTTATTCCAGTAACGTACCTGATGAATGTTATTCCAGTAACGTACCTGATGAAGGTTATTCCAGTAACGTACCTGATGAAGGTTATTCCAGTAACGTACCTGATGAATGTTATTCCAGAAACGGGTCGTGTGCACAAAATTTGATATCTACGTTTTTGTGAATGGGTGATTAATGCTTAACACCAATTGATAAATTTTTCAGCTATATCATGGTGAGAACAAGTTACATTCAATTAAATGACAATGGCGTGCGTTTTGTAGTAAGTGGGTCTGAAAGGGGTCTAAGCGTGATACGTGAATGGCCTTTTTTCGGAAGCGTGACACGTGAAAAACGGAAAATATAGACGAGAAAACGTGATCTCTAGTGCAACGTGATCCGTGAAAAATCATTATTCTGTACGTGAATGCGTGAAAATCTACCTTACTTTTAAGCGTGAAGACAAATCAAAGTCCGTATTCTGATGCTTCGCTGCGTCGGAACTGGATTTGTGACTCTACATTTCTTTTACTGCATCCCCGTTTTTAGGAAACTTTTTACGCTAGACTCTCTGACACGTTTTAATTTAACCAGAGCAGCGATATTCTTAATCGCAGTGGCGGATCCAGAGGGGGGCGGAGGGGACGTTTGCCCCCTAAATTTTTTTTTTTAAATAGAGAGAGAGAGAGAGGGGGGGGTCTTCCGTCCCTCTATTAAGCATATCATCATTCATTCATTCGCCTGTTAACTGTAATAAATCATTATATATTCTTACCCGTTGCATTGCCCTTTTAGTTTACCTAATTACTTTTGAACGTCATGCTCCACAGTCTGTAGTGTCCAAAAATTCAAAATTGGCCAATGAAAACGTTCAAAATAACTAGCTTACACCAGGTTCAAAGTGTCCGCACCTGTTCCGAGTATACGAATACCCGGCGTGATAAGGAAATCATGGAAATCACAGCTCCAGATAGATAATTTCAAGTGACATCTCCCTTTAATTTACACTCACTGCTTAGAAACTATTTGAAACTTTTTGAAGAAGATTCATGCGTTTTCATACACTTCATCACATTCACAAAATGCTTTAAAATTGTTGACGGAAAAGCTTCCTAAATACTCAAAACCCAGGAGATTCCGGGGGGGAGCTTCGCCCCCCGGACCCGCTACCAACGCTCTGCCCTGGACCCGTTGGAGACCTTAAGCGGTCCCCAGACCCCTCGCCGACTTTCGTCCCCCTAACACAAAATCCTGGATCCGCCCCTGAATCGGATAACAGTTCTGGACGGGATATAATCCCTTTTGGGATTCGAAGCCAGAGTTGTTTTCTGATATTGCCTGCCTCCGAATCCCTTATCAACCATGCATAGTTCTATTCGGAATTTTTTTTCCAGGTACCCTCGCCTCGAACCGGCGTAAATTATGCCTGCCCCTCAATGTCGTGCCAATCGGCGCTGGATTATTCAAAAGTAGACATATTTTGCTGCATAAATATGTAGATAGAATCATGATCACCTACCTATGACGCCAGATACAGCTCATAATTCCGAGGCACCGCTTCAAATCCATTAAATGTCGCCATTTTGTCTTGTTTTGAAAGTAAGTCACGTGATCGCTTTTTCCAAGAATTGCTCTAATCTGGTACTCGTGACTCCTCGGATTTTTTTGTTGAGAACAAGAACAAAATCCGAGGAGTCACGACTACCAGACTAGTGTAATTCTTGGAAAAAAACGATCACGTGACATACTTTCAAAACAAGACAAAATGGCGACATTCAATGGACTTGAAGCGGTGCCTCGGAATTATGAGCTGTATCTGGCGTCATAGGTAGGTGATCATGATTCTATCTACATATTTATGCAGCAAAATATGTCTACTTTTGAATAATCCAGCGCCGGTTGGCACGACATTGAGGGGCAGGCATAATTTACGCCGGTTCGAGGCGGGGGTACCTGAAAAAAAATTCCCGAATAGAACTATGCATGGTTGATAAGGGATTCGGATGCAGGCAATATCAGAAAACAACTCTGGCTTCGAATCCCAAAAGGGATTAGACGGGATATAGTGGTGTACAGCCACTAATTAATTTCTTTAAGGTTTTCTACTAAATTTGTGTTTTTTCGAGCCTACCTGGTCATTTTATCTTAAGTTTAACCTTTCCAAGACCATATATTTTCTGAAACGTACATGATTCCTCTACGTTCTGTCAAAATATCAGGGCATGTTTAAAATCTTGCAGTGAAATGCCATGCTACGGAAAACACCTACTCTAAAAATAGCTCGGTCATCCACAAGAAACTCAGTATTTATAGGTCATGCATCAAATCCTCCATAGAGGTATTAAAATACAACTAAGTCCATCAAATTTGGGCTCAAAATAATCCCTATATATTTAACTTCAATTATCAATTTTAATTAGTCCATTCCATTCAGTAGTTTTCACTGAAAAGGGACTACTTTCGTATATGTTCCAAGCTCTGATTGGTGAATTAGTGGTTTGACACCTAAAGCCTTTTGAAAATTGTTATTAAGGGTCGTGTTATAGTAACTTGGTGTGTGCCTTAGTGGAACCCGAACTGATTACCCTTTCACAGATAAGCGTGAAATGTGAAATATCCAAATATCTAAGCATGAAGCGTGATTTTGCCAAATTTTAAGCGTGATTGCGTGATTGGTACCCCCCTTTAGGACCCCCCATACAACAGTCAATGGAATCAAACAAATACATGAGATCTCACGC
>MJUT01022361.1:487127-500949 GCA_002080005.1 Gigantidas platifrons
CCCCCTAACTGAAGTGAACTTTTTAATGGTTGAGATCCCCACTCTTAAACCATATATATTTATGATCAGGGTGACTAGGCAAATTAAATGCCTTATAGCTCAGGCCCCGGGGGGTCATACCCCACCCCCTAACTGAAGTGAACTTTTTAATGGTTGAGATCCCCACTCTTAAACCATATATATTTATGATCAGGGTGACTAGGCAAATTAAATGCCTTATAGCTCAGGCCCTAGGGGGGTCATACCCCATCCCCTACCTGAAGTGAACTTTTTAATGGTTGAGATCCCCACCCCTAAACCATATATATTTATGATCACAAGACCAAATTATTTTGACTTGCAACTCGGCTGTTGCATCTCCGATGCTTTCTCGATTTTTGATACATGACTTTGGCATAGTGACTTGTACTGTGTTTCCCCTTTCTAGGCTTACTGCACATCTACTTCCTGTTTACCGTGCGACTTGGAATTTTTCATGTTTGCCGTGATGAAAACTTTCGTAACAGATATCTCAGCTTCTACTGGAAGAAATGATTTTATATTTGATATATGGCTTTTGCATGGTGAATTGTACTGTGTCTCCCCTTTGCAGGTTTACCGCACATCTACTTCCTGTTTACCGCGCGACTTGAATTTTTCATGTTTGCCGTAATAAAAACTTTCGTTACAGATATCTCAGCTTCTGCTGGAAGAAATTATTTTATATTTGATATATTGCTTTTGCATGGCGAATTGTATCATGTCTCCCCTTTCCAGGTTTACCGCACGTCTACTTCCTGTTTACCGTGCGTCTTAGAATTTTTCATGTTTTCCGTAACGAAAACTTTCGTAACAGATATCTCAGCTTCTGCTTGAAGAAATGATTTTATATTTGATATATGGCTTTGGCATGGTGACTTGTACCATGTCTCCCCTTTCCAGGTTTACCGCACATCTACTTCCTGTTTACCGCGTGACTTAGAATTTTTCATGTTTTCCATAATGAAAACTTTCGTAACAGATATTAGTAATTAGTAATAGTAAAATAATACTAGCTTAACCTCCTAAATAGAGGCCACCCCACTTATGAGGCCTTCGTGGTCATGATCATATGATAGTTGGATTTACAACTACCTATGCAATCAATCTCTATCATAATATCATTACTAGCGTTGTGAGTTCGAACCCCGTTCATGACCAGGTGTACTCGATACAACATTGTGTGATAAAGTTTGTCAGTGACTTGCGGCAAGTCGGTGGTTTAAATAAAACTTACCACCATGATATGTTTGTTTTGTTTGTTTGATTGTACTTAACGCCACTTCCAACAATATTTCAGCTATATCATGGCGACCAGTTTTAGTGGTGGAAGCAGCCGGAGTACCTGGAGAGAACCACCGACCATGGGCAAGCAACTGGTAAACTTTATCACTTGCGGCTGAGAGTCAAATGCACACTTTTTTGTTATTTACAAAGCGGGGCGCGAACCCACCCCATATTGGTGATAGGCTAATCACCATGATATAACTGAAATATTGTTGAATGTGGCATTAAACACCATGAACCTGCTCCATCTTATAAAGGGAGACTACTGTCATAGTTAAAAATGGTTTAAGATTTTATCTTCAAGCTAAAAGTCTTGCCAAGAGTTTAGCATGAGATTGTGCTATGGACTTTAATGTCTAGACTTAAAAAAATAAGATAAACTCCACGTAGGAATGCAGTAGATTTAATAATGACTTCAGATTACTTGACAAACATATCCGAGTGATTTTGTTTACTTTTGATTGCTGGCGGAAGCTAAAGTTTAAAGTGTATAGAAGTATTTTAAGTGTGACATACATAGGAGGTTGTAGTAATACCATGTCATTAACCGTATGGTGAGTTATTTTCATGAGGTGAGAATTTTTGTATGTTTTTTGGTGTGTTTGGTACCCCCGCTGCTAGTTGTCTAGGGGTGGGGAGGGGCGTTAAGTTTTACCTATGTTTGTACGTTCAGCATTTGGTTTCTTTTCAATACTTTTGGAATTTATACTCAAAGTCAGGGACCATAAAAGGAAATTTGATTTCAGAATTTTAGTATGTTTTTGGTTTTTATGCCCCCACTGCTAGTCATCAAGGGGTGCATTGAGTTTTACCTATATTTGTACCTTCAGCATTTGGTTTCTGTTTATAACTTAGGTTTCCCTAGAGCAAATCATGTGAAATTTATACAGGAGGTCAGGGACCATAAATGGAAGGCTAAATTTGATTTCAGACTTTACTGCATGTTCTGTTCTGGAGTTTGGTGTCTTGATTTAAAAAAAAAACCTGTTTACTTTAGCTCAAAGCGGGGGCATCCATGTCCTATAGACACATTCTACTAATTTTATTCTTTCAAAAATGTCTTTTTCTTAAAAAAAAATTAAAATGTTATCGGCTAGACATCTGTTCTCCAGGGTATAATTATTGCTCATTCATTCACTTATTTGACTATACTACCCTTATAAAGGTAATTGGTGAAACTTGTCAGATTCAGAATTTTATCTGGATCAATATCTAGATACAAGGATTGTTACCAATACCATACCAAAAAAAAATCCCAGAAAAACAAACAAACAAAAAGAAATCGTGGATGCCTTACAGAAGACCACCAGATTCGTAGCGGAAACTGAAATCCAAGTGTAAAGGCGAACAAAAAGAAGAAGACAAAAAGAACCCCAAAAAACCAACCAAAGTAAATAAAACACAAAAAAATTACATTAAAACAGTTATTTATGTGTATGCAGTAATCTGTATCCCCTCATTCTATTAAAGTAGTAATGGTAATGATTACAATTATACTCCCAAATAATGTTGTTTTCTATAGATAAAAATGATCAACTAAAATAACATAAGTAATTAATTAATTTACTTAAATATATACCATATATCATCTCAGGTTTGACACAAAGCATGTGGTGGTAATAATATTATTAACAAACTGGCCATGGTACCACTATCAATAACATACAAATAAAAATAATACTGATAAAAGAATAAAGTTGATTTATAGTTAGTCTATAATATATTCCTGACTTTTATTAGAGTTTGTTATTATAGTATTAGTAAATAGGTGTTTCATAATGGACCGGTTATATGTCCAAGGTTAGTCATAATGGCCCAAGGAAGGTTGTATTGGCCCGAGGCAACTCCGAGGGCCAATACAACTTTCCGAGGACCATTATGACTTAACCGAGGACATATAACCAGTCCATTATGAAAACACCCATTTCTTAATACTTTTATTAACCAGTCAATTTCAATTTTAGGTAATCTTCATTCTTTTCGAAGGCCATAGTATTGACCGAAATGGTAGACTATAATTGTTTTATCATTTTTCAATATTGTCATTTAAATATTAAAATTTTGAAATTTTATGAAAATTGAATTTTATAAACTTTTTGAAAATTCTATCATTTTAAAATTTTATGAAAATTTTGAAATTCTATAAAAATTTTGAAATTTTATGAAAATTTTTAGGTAATCTTCATTCTTTTTGAAGAAAGCCATAATGGACCGGTCCATTATGGCTTTTACCAGTCCATTATGGCTTTTGCCGGTCCATTATGGCCTTAAAAGCCATAATAGACCGGCAAAGCATTTTGGTGCAAAATAATGTTCTTGCTGTATAAATACAAACCAGTCTGTAGTATTCTATACAGATATATCATGTTTGGGAGGGGTATTTGCGAAAAATACCAGTCGAGAGACGTAAAATTTCCCGAGCCGAATGGCAAGGGAAATTTATTCTCAAGACTGGTATTTTTCGCAAATACCCCTACCAAACATGATATATCTGTTTAATTACACCGAATATTATTTAGAACACTGGCTAAATAAATAATACCTTTCGTTTGTCGTTTTCAGGACCTAATATGATGTATCTGTTTAATTCTACCGAATGATGTTACATAAAACGCACAACTGATAACGTTTTGCAAATTTTATTACAAGCGTCTCGGTGAAGGGTAAAAACGGCAAATACGATTTTGCAAATACCATGAAAAAAAGTTAAATCTTATGCAAATACACCTATATGAAGTAAAAATTCTGCAAATTCACAATGCAAGGCTTGAATTTGTAAAAAATATCATGGCTATTAACCAATCAGAGTCCAGCATTCTTATATAAGGTGTAATTAATAATAGAACCTACTGGTTAATAAAACATTTTTATATACTTGGTCATTTTGGTCTGTAATCAAGGGCTTCCTATGACTACATCAATATGTGTAGAATGGGTTAATTGTTAAAATAAAAGATATACAGTCAAACCTGCCCATGTGGTCACCTCTATTAAGCAGTCACCAGGCTGTATCAAAAGGTCACCTTTTTCTTGTCCTGTCAGAGAAAATTTCATATGAATTGAACCTCTTTTAAGAGATCACCTGTCTTATAAGACCACTTTTTCTTTGTCCCAAATGTGACTTCTTAATACAGGTTTGACTGTATATCTATGATGGCCAAGATTAAGAGACAAACCATCTAACGTTTAGGGTGGATGGGGTATGTCTCTCCCCCCCCCNCCCAGCCAGAAAGTCTTATTTCATCTGAAACACAAATCAGGTTTTTTTTTACATGAAAAATCAGTAATTTTTTTTCAAATTTTATCAAAATTTCTAGTTTGAATCTGCAGGATCAGATTATTTTTTCCCCCTTTCTGGTCAAGATATTAAAAAAAGGCTCCTGCTTCCATAAAAGCTAAATGGCTAATAAGTGGGTAGAAAATGGCAAAGCAATTTTCTTTATATCCCTCTCCAATGCATTTTGTAACCTTAATGTCCTTAAGAGGTCCTTAATTTTACTGTCTAATCTTAGATTTAAGCAGGGTCAAGTGATTAGGTTTATCTACAAGAGTTAGTGTTGTATCTTTGTCAAGTGTTGTGATCTAAGATAAAACCTTTGTTTGACAGTTGATAGTAATATCTACTGTATACTAAAACAACATTGCTGTACATACAATCACAATTTTGATTATTGTTAGTGAGTAAGTAATTGATGTTTAACACTATTTTTATTATGGTATATCATTGTACATGTAAGTACACTCTAAGGTAATTGTGAGGGTTACCATGACTCGAATGAGTAAGTGATTGTTTTATAATACTAGTTGAGCAATATTTCAATTATATCTTTGTAAGTACATTTGTACATATACACTTGGTAACCAGGTATTGGTGATGGTTGCCAGGGCTCGACCCACAGTGCTGCCCAGCGTGACGACAGACAATGGATAGGGGGTTGTCAGGTAAAGCCTGGAAGGCCTGACCATAGTGGAGAACATATTTGTAGAGTACCATACTTCCTGTATGTTAATCACCTCTCATCTTTACTGAACTCACTGAACACGGACCATGACATATGAATAATGTTGGAAATCCAGGTCCTGTCCTGGTACAGGCACAAAAATGTGGCAGGGTTAAATGGGTTAATGGGATCTCAACTCTCCCCTCTTTATACGGCAATACATATATAAACCAAGAGTCTGAGATGTCACCACATGAAAATACTAAGCTGTAGAGAATCACAGTGGTCAGTCAGGGAATTGTCTTGAAAGTTTCACTAGCACAAACCAAGACCAAAGATTTAGAAGCAATGGTCTATTGATTTCCTGCCCCCCCCCCTCCCATTCTATTTGATCATGGATATTGGTCTGGCTTGAAATAGTAGCATTTATAGATTGTTTTAAATTTAGATGTTGATAAACAAAGATATATCTATTATTGTATTACTTTTGTGATATCAGTTTTCATTTGTTGTCAGGTGAATTATTTACTCATATGATGGAAGACTTGATCATTTATTTAAAGTAAACCTGTCATGAGTAATTATTTATTGATACCACATATTTTAAGGACCATTAGATTTGGGTAAAAAATTGTAAAACCACAAAACTGTTAGAATCTTTAATCTTGCCATTTGTAACAGTATGATAAAGGAATATTTTGATGGATTATTTTTGTATAATATTTAATTTCCGTAACTGTTGATAGGGTTAATTGTACTTCTGATACAACTTCATAGGATAAAGTTTGTCAGTAATTTGTGGCAATTCTGTTCTTCCTCCCCCACGAAAAAGGTAAGAGTTAAGGTTATGGTGTTTAATGCCACTTTCAACAATGTTTCATTTACATCGTGGCGGTCAGTTTTATTGGTTGATGAAACCGGAGAAAACCACCGACCTGTCGCAAGTCACTGACAAACTTTATCACATAATGTTGTATCGAGTACACCTCGCCATGAATGGGGTTCGAACTCACAGCTTAGTAGTAATAGTCTCTGATTGCATAGGTAGTTGTGAATCCAACTACCATGTGATCACACCATGACTTCCCCCCCGCCTCTGAAAAAAGGAGTGTGTATTATATCATGTGTAATGTACATGACCAGTTATGATAAATACCTCGCATATCTACCATTTCAGTTCTTATTGTGCTATCTGTAGACTTAGCAAACATGGTATCAATATTCATTTTTCTTATTTTCAGAGTGTGTACATGGCCCATGCCTTAAAGAGAATATCATATGCCACTTGTGAACCAGATTTCTGTCAGTTTTCTTTCCTGGCCAGAGAACCTAAAGGTCATATCAACAGCCAGTTCTGTCACGTGTTTCTGACGAAGACTTCGGAAGAGGTAGAGTAAAATAACTTGCACTGCTAGTTACCAGATAAGCGTGAACCAGTATTTTGTCTGTTTACTCTGTAGAGTAGCTGCGGAACCAAAGATCTTAAGTCTTTTTTTGCCATATGGCATACAGTAAAAAAAAGACTGAAGAGCTATGGTTCCGCAGCTATTTATAGAGGACATAAAGAATATATATGAACAGCAAGTCAGGAATCAGTCTAATCCGACACAAAGGGACCAGGGAAATATGTCGGATTGTACAGGATGTCAGAATACTCAAGTTTTATTTTAGTTAACAGAAATACTTAGGGACCATAACTTTTTGTCAGATGTCACAAGATGTCAGAAAACTCAGGTGTTGCAGAGGTTCCATTGTATATGATTATATATACTTGCTTATTTTAAATTTAGTACATCTAATATTAAAAAAAATAGGCAAAGGGCAACACAAAAAAAGCTGTTCCTGTTTCCGACATAGTCTTGATTAATTATTATCGATGACTAGTTATTTTCCATAAATCAGTGAACGATTATGGAATTTCTTCCAATTTCCTGCACTATATGATTAGATATATATTCTAATACATTAGCTGTAATGGAAAAATATATGTAATCTAAAGCAGCATGTTACATGAAGAACAGCAAGAAAAGCACCATTCTGTATAATTTTTTTTTTTTTTTAATTCTAGATGGATTTTCTTTAATATTAATTTTAATCTACCCAAGGGCCCGGGTGGCTCAATGAGTTAGGTAGTTGGATTACCTAACATCTCATACAAGCCTATCACCAATATGGCGTGGGTTCGCTGCAGCCTTTGTAAATTACAAAAAGGGTGCATTCGACTCGCAGCTGCAAGTGGTAAAGTTTACCAGTTGCTTGCCCATGGTCGGTGGTTCTCTCCATCTTCTTCCACCACTAAAACTGGTCACCATGATATAGCTGAAATATTGCTGAAAGTGGTGTAATCAAATCATTAATTTGGATCTACATCCTGTCATATTAATTTATGATTTTTGTGGGGCATAACTTCACCACCAAAAATTTGGTAGTGCTGTTGAAATATTTTTTGTTTCGTTGTTAATGCCAGTATCATATGTTTATTTCCAATTTTATTATTACACTGTTTATATTTTCACCTGATCACATGACAGTCATGTGATGTTATCTAGAATAATAATTACATTTCACCTCATAATTTGACAAATTTGAACAAGAAAGTCATTTATTTTGATGATCCTTACAACTTCCTGTGTCTGTAGGGGCATAACTTACATCACGACACCTTGTACCTTTCACCTATTTACAATTCCTACTTACCTGTATTTACCTGAGAAACATTTGCAATCTTATCTTGTGAGTGATTGCTTTTGGTAACTGTTTTACTATTTTGCATGTCTGGATTAAATTCTCAATCTCAGAAAAACGGAAGACACGGGCAAGTTTGATTTTGGGTTTTTATATTCGTCAAGTTAAATATTATTTGGTAGATTTTCTATGTAATTTTGATATGAGTTAAGTTTAAGAAGATATTTTAAAAGTCTTGAAAGACATTTAATCAAAAATACATACCAGTATTATAAAATGTGCATGTGTAAATGTTAGCATTACAATGTAATTTGGTTATAAATGGTGGAAGTGTAAGGTGAAAATTGTTTAGAAATTTGGAAAATGAAAGATGGATGGCGGTAGAAAATTGGTATCATTTAAGAGTTGTCCAGGACATTCCACAGCAGGTGGGCAACAGACAAATTGCTTGTCTAATTTTTTCAAAAAGGAAAATGTCAAAGTGAAAGTAAAATACGGCTTTGTTTTGCATACTGGTTTTGCAGGATCCCCCCCATCTATTTTAGGATTATCACCTCCTACTTGTAAATGAATGGAATGCCCTGGTTGTCTGTTTTTTGAAATGATGAGCATAATTACATGATTGCCATGGACAATTCTTGCTTCTGAAAGTTTAAAAAATTCTTCTATGAAAGTACAAGTCAAATGATTTGTTAGTTGGTATAGATAATGTATGTTGGGTCCTCTATGAAAAATGTCTTTTCTTCTTGATATATGGGTAGCAAAAGACATTGCTGCCATAGGATTTTTTCCTGTCTGATTCCCCAGTTTTGTCAATGACTTGCAGCAGGTCGGTGGTTTTCTCCGGGTGCTCCAGTTTCCTCTACCAATGAAACTGACTGCCACGATATAACTGAAATATTGTTGAAAGTGGCATTAATCACCATAATCATGACCATCCTCTCTGATTGGCTGAAACTTTTAAAATCTTCTCATGGGTTCAAAATTATGAATAAAACAGGATCTTCCTAACAATGATGAGAACCTTCAGGATTTAAAACTGGAAGGTATATGACCTTAAACTTAAAAAAAAAAAAAAAAAAAAAAATTCAAGCCATGCTTCTCCTCTGAAACTACATGTCCAAATGATTGTTTGCTTGGTACAAGTAATATGTATGTGATGCTCTCAACAATATTGTTTCATTTCCCCCTTGATTTGGAAAATCACATGGCTGTCATGGGCAATTCTCGTTTCTGATGGACTTGCATATTTAAAAACCTTCTCCTCTTAAAGTACCAGACCAAACGATTTTTTAGTTGGTACAAATAATATAATATGTGAGAACATCACTGTCCTATTTCTGAATAGATCTGATGAAAAACATAACAACCATGTGAATTTTTTGTTTCTGATTGTAACTTTTAGTCAGCATGTGGAATAGCCTCCCCTTCATTCAGGGTATTAAAACGATTGGAAATCAGGTTTTATCAATACTATTTAATTGAACTCATGACAAAATCAGGAATAATTTTTCTAACAATTTTTGATGAAAGGAAAATGTGGTATTAAGTTGCAATGAAAGAGACGTTGACACCATATATTATGTAAATATGAAATCCGTTATGGTATACCCTGAAGCAAGAATAATGATATTTGTTATTTTCAATTTCAATTTCAATTAGATTTTTATAGACTCAGATCAGCGTCCAGACTCAAATCGGCGGCCACTCCTTAATCGGCATCCACTGACATCATTATCTCAAATCACGGTCTGATTTAAGGGTATTCTTAAATCGGCATCCCTTCCAAATTCCCAGATCTATGGATGATTTATTGGTTAGAGTTAGGGTTAGGGCATATATCAGTGACGTAATTGGACATCGATTTGATTAAGTGAGAAACGGCCATAGATTTGAGAATTTGAAAATGTCTGTGACATAGAAATCGGACATGGATTAGAGGATTGGACGTCGATCTAAGTCTTGCATATATGTTCTAAATTATATTAAAAAAAATATTGAATCCATTTATTCCGGAAAAGAAATTGTCTGAAATTGAATCAGTTGCACAGGATATTTTATTCTTCCTAAAATATTTAATTGTGTATTGAACTCCAGCAGTATAATATGATGAAAGTGTTTTCTGTGAAATTTTTCTTCACAGCCCATTAATAAAAAACTGCTACTTGTATTCCAAATTTGTTTATATAATTTTTTTTTATTAAAGAAAAAACTATCTTTTAAGATACTTATCCCTAGAAACCTGATTAAAACTTATAGTGCAAATTTGATACTTTATTCAAGTGATGATAGGGGTTGCCTTGGTCGTGATCCTATGGTAGTTGGATTTACAACTACCTATGCAATCAGTACCTATCACCACTTACGTTGTGAGTTCGAATCCCATTCAGGCAATATAACATTGTGTGATAAAGTTTGTCATTGACTTACTGGAAGTCTGATTTTCTCCGGATACTCTGGTTTCCTCCACCAATAAAACTGTGCAGGCAACATGGTCCATTTTGGAAAGGCAGATGTAATAATTTGTTTCTGTCTTGTAATCCAGAGTAGAGTTTGTGAACTTTGATTTCTCTCCTTACATTTCGATGTATGAATATATTGGAGATTTCAACGCTGTTCAGTAAAACATGCATTTGTTGTAAAAGTGGGACAAAATGAGACATATTACAAAATATGATTTTATATTCAAGACAAGTCTGTTCCTGTTTTTACTCATTGCCAGTAACCCACAGTTGATTATACTTGTTCCTCCTTATTCACATGTGGGCCAATTTATATGAATACCAATCGTTTTTTTGGTTTGGTCTGTAACTGATCTGTATTTGGAAGTTTTCAGAACAACACTAGTTGGATTGAATAGATTATGAAAGATACTATATGATTAGTCGATATATCATTAGGATTTGTATTGCAAGCAATGAAATAGGCTCATGAATTATTAATTAGTAGACGGTTTTCAAATGGGTTAGGGTAAGGTTATGGTGTTTAACGACACTTTCAACAATATTTCAGTTATATCGTGGCAGTCCGTTTTCTTGATGGAGGAAACCAAAGTACCCTGAGAAAACCACTGATCTGTCGCAAGTCACTGACAAACTTTATCACATACATTGTACAAAAAAAAACATGAATCGATCAACATACTACCATAAGATCTCATCAATCATTAAGCTGATTACAACTTCACTCCAACACATGTATACATTATCAGCCCCCCCCCTTTTCTGTGCATGAATATTTTCTATATTTGTTTTGATTTAATTTATACTGCCAAATGTAAATTTATTTTTCAGAATTTGTATCTGACACCTCATTCATTGCTTGTTTCTCTGTACCTGTGTTTTATTGCTTTTTAAAAGAGAATAAACTAACTAATACCTAACTAAAACCCAGTCAGAACTAAACACATTTGTAGATGTGGTTACATTTACTTATAGATCAGTAATTTCAATTTCCTGAGGACACGGATATGCACAATTTTGTGGGAATAAGCTTAAAGCGTATGACTTCCACTTGGCAAGACAAACTGCCACAAATATGCACATATAAAAATCTGACCTTGTCATGATATCACACAAATTTTCAACCAAATGCACTGTCAGTGGACATTCGAAAATGGGTCCAAAGTAAGACCAATCATCATCATAATGTTGTATCAAGTACACCTCACCATGAGTGGGATTCGAACTCACAATGTTAGTGGTGGTAGACACTGATAGCACAGATAGTTGTAAATGGTTTTAAAATGAATTAAATCACACTGGATTGATGAGGAAGGAACAAACAATTATTTTATCTACATATAGATATTCCTCCCTCTCTATAGTCCAAAAATAAATTTGAAATAGATGACAAATTATCAGATCAGTCATTCCAAAGGTGAGGCAGATATTAGGCAAAGTGAGTAAAAATTGGTTTTGTCTGGTTAAGTGTATTTATTTACTGGACCAAATGTCCAGCCGTACCAGTAATTATATGGATTAAAAGTGGTAAATCTACAGTAGAATATGGTTCGGTCCGGTAAAGGGGACTTTTTTTTTACTGGATTGAGTGTCCAGTTAAAATCAAAAGACAGTCAAACCTGTATTAAGAGGCCACCTTTGAGAAAAGAACAAATGACCTTATAAAACAGGTGAGCTCTTAAAGGGATATTAAAGCTCGTTTTATATTTTTTCAACTCGTGACGAAGGTTGTTTCTTTTCAATTTAATTGTAAAAACAATCCAAAAATACTTTGCACGCCCATATAATCCCTAATATCGTTTAAATATCACTTAAAAGGGTCGAAATGAATTTTTGTCCAGGAAGCAAAAATTCAATTCAAGGCAAAGACTGCAAGATATGACAGAATTATCAACGAATTATGTCACTTTTGCAAAGTTTCATTGATAAAAACCGGGTTAATGTTTCATACATATCATTTATTGAACCAATTGCAAGTTTTCATGAGATACAAAACATTACCAAAATGAGCTTTAATATCCCTTTAAAGTAGGTTCAATTCATATGAAATTTTCTATGACAGGTCAAGAAAAGGTGGCCTTTAAAGACAGGTGACTGCTTATTAGAGGTGACCTCTTAAAGGAGGTTTAATTCATATGAAATTTTATATGAGAGGAGAAGAAAAGGTGACCTTTAAAGACAGGTGGCTGCTTAATACAGGTGACCACATGTGCAGGTTTGACTGTACCTCTGGAATCACTGTCAAGTAAGAGGTCTTCCACAGTTAATCACTGTCAAGTAAGAGGTCTTCCACAGTAATGTTAATCACCTTAGGGTAAAACGATCCTACGATAACATAAAGTAGAAAATGTACTTTTATGTATATAACTTACACTATTGGGTGTCATAGTCACTAAGGTTTAACCTCCTGTTATATTTAATTTTTATCAAATCAAGTTTTTAAATTAAAATGTTGATATTTGAGATGAATTAAGTCATTAAAAAAAATGATCACCTAGACTTCAGACAGGTACGCCCCAAAGTGAGATGTCTGTTCATCACTTCTATACCTAAGCATACCCAGGTAGGTATACAATTTGTCCTGTCATGTTACGTTATGACATCTTCGAGCGACATCTTCAGCGATGGAACAATAAACACATTATAAAGTGCTCTTGACATAAAAGAATGTGGAATTTAATGAAAGACATATTTGTATAATTTTATCAGAAATGGATTATATAATGTTTTTGCATTGTAATTCTATATTTAAGTGACTGTGGAATGAGATGATGGGTAAATTTGATTAGTTGGGAACAAATCAGATAAGTTATCGGAATAATTAAAATCATTTTTTTTGGCGATTTTAATGGTTTAATAAATTTGTCTATATATGTAGGTATAATGTTAAGCCAGCTGGCATCGTTGGTATGTGTATGCCTTAGAGCATTGTGTTGTGATGTAATTTGAGATATAGTGAACATATATATATATATATACCTTTAAAATGGATGATTACTCAAATGGAAAACGATGTACTAATTTTGACAGATTCTGTAATGACACAAAAATAATGCTTATTGTTTGACTTAAGTTATGAAGATAAATTCCTTTAGAAGGTAAGAATTTGTTTTGGTCATATTAATATTGTAGAAAAGGTTTGAAAAATCAGTCTTTCAAAACAGGTGGTCTCTTTATATGTCTGAGGTGTTCATCATGGGGAGGACAAGCAGAGGATTAGATTTTTGGCACTTAAAATTTCAGAATGAAAATTTATTGAAATTCTGACATTAATATTTGCGTTCATCGTAAAACTAGTTCTCGTCATGACTATAGCTTAGATTGTGCTCATCTGATATTAAGCATCAATCAATCAATCAATAATTATAGGATAGCAGTTTGTGTGTTGTCTGTGTCATAATTATATAGGTATTTCTTTACTTGGGGGGG
>MJUT01022361.1:500960-512113 GCA_002080005.1 Gigantidas platifrons
GGGGGTGGGAGGGGCATGAACAATGACCTTTCTAGTAATGTGTAGATTTGGTTTCTCAGCAACAAAACGTCATACATGTAGGACTATATAATTGTCCTTTATATTCATCTTATGATGATGATTGGTATGACTTTGGACCCATTTTCGAATGTCCACTGACAGTGCATTTGGTTGAAAATTTGTGTGATATCATGATAAGGTCAGATTTTTGTATGTGCATATTTGTGGCAGTTTGTCTTGTCAGGTGGAAATCATATGCTTTAATATTATTCCCACAAAATTGTGCATATCCGTGTCGTCAGGAAATTGAAATTACTGATCTATAAATAAATTTAACCACATCTACAAATGTGTTTTGTTTTGACTGTGTTTTAGTTAGGTATTAGTTATGCCAAGAAAAAAAATACATGTGTTTCCGCTAACATGCTCTAAAATATTAGGGTCGGTAGGTAGGAAAAAGATTTTATTTTTAAAAATAATTTTAGCTAGTTTCTACAGGGGACACATTCTGACTTTAATTGTACTTTAAAAATTAGGGTCGGTAGGGTTAGCGGAAACACATGTAATTTTGTTTTTGGCCTTAGTATATTCTCTTTTAAAAAGCAATAAAACACAGGTACAGAGAAACAAGCAATGAATGAGGTGTCAGTTACAAATTCTGAAAAATAAATTTACATCTGACAGTATAAATTAAACCAAATATAGAAAATATTCATGGACAGAAAAGGGGGGGGTGCTGATGATGTATGCATGTGTTTGAGTGAAGTTGTACTCAGCTTAATGATTGATGAGATCTTATGGTAGTATGTTGATCGATTCATGGTTTAGGAGTTTACTCAGACCAAAGGGAGCCAAAAACTGTCAAATTCTAAAATTGAAATGTTTTTATTTTCCATCCATGAATTTAATGCATTTTTGTTGTTGCAATTTGCTCATTCAAATGAGTTATTTGTGAGTCAATAAAAAAACTTAACTATTTTATTTGGAAAAGGTCTAAAAGAAACATGAATCACAAAATTTCACTATATTTGGAAGGCATATAGAATTTTTATTCTGCATAAATATTGAATGGCTTTTTTCTCTTTGAATTGAATTTAACTTAGTTGCAGCTAAAGCCCTCGGGGGAAAACAACACCCCTCGGGGAAAACAACACCCCTCGGGGAAAACAGCACCCCTCGGGGAAAACAACACCCCTCGGGTGAACAATTATGATGTTCACCTTAAGTGCAGGCATTAATGGGGAACATTGGTGAAGATTATTCCCTCTTGATTACAGGTGGCGCTATGGTAGATCAGGTTCAGCATCTGTCATCAGGATAAGCCAGCATGCATTCACTGCTATGTGTTTGTGTTATTTATCAATAAATTACTTTCTTTGATTTTTTTATTTATCTACTTTATAATATTATTAATGATACAAAAAATGTCAAATTATGAAAGTTGTGTATTACATATACCTGAACTGAAAAAAAAAGAATTAAAATCAAAGAGTGCATGCACCTGTATCTGTACACATTAAAAGTTAACAAAATAATAACAGTCGATAGAAATGAAGAGATTATTTCTGAAATTGTTAGTACATTAGTTTAACTGCATTTTATTGTAAATCAATTTTAAAAAGACAGTTTTAAATGAGTTTATTTATTATGGATATTAAAAATTATTCTGGGTGATATGGAACTTTAAATAAAGTTATATTCCAAACTGACTTTATTGTTATGAACATGTACCGTATACGGACCTAAATAAATTTATATATGATAGTTATACATGTATATTTACTCTGTTTATTAGTGTACTCAGACATATATAATAATTTACTTTCAATTATGAAATAATTTAGTTTAAATGGTGGATTAATGCATTTTTTTAAAATTGCACAACTACAAAACTGATATCACTGACAAGCTTTGCTTCTGTTCTGTTTGAAGCAAGGGCGAGAATTTTAAATGATTTTGCTAAACGTGGCAACTGTTCAATATGAACAAGTTTACTGGAGATTTTTCTGTCTTAATTGCACTGTTTTTCCAGACATCCTATTTCTTTTCTTTACAAAATGTTGGACCATCAATTGTGACATCTGATCCTCCATATGCAGGAGACAGATATGACACAAGGCGGTCCACCAGTTGAACATCCAAACAATACTTTTACTGTGTTTCTGTTTTATATGTAGAACAAGTAGATCATTGTGCAACCTGATGTTTTGGTTTTTGGAATGGTATTTTTGTGTCATCTACAATAATTCGGGTTGGTGAAATTTTATTTCAAACAGATCGACTATAACATACTAAATCACTATGTGGACACAAAGCTAACTCCATTGTCTAGACATAACATTTATCCAGGATATCAATTTTCAATATTTAGCTGGTCCACACTTTGCTGTATACATAGTTCAAGTTATATGCTCCACCACCTAGGGAATCCAATTAATACAAATTTGATGTTGGTGTACTTTGCCTACCCAGTATGAATTAATACTGATCATTATCAGGTCTAAAGTTTTCAATAGCAAGGGGTGGCCAAGCTGGAGTTTGACATCCAAATTCCTAATATTGTGGAACAACACAACACATTTTTCATTTTGTTTTTTTGAATTTAAGTAAGACTAATTTTCACTCTAAACACGTCCCTTTCCCCCTACATCAGATATACACAGAAGTCTGTCACCTCCTTCAGATGCACTAGATGGGAATTTTCTTTAACAACAGACTCCATTTGAAATAATAATAATAATAATAATAATAAATTCTTTATTTATAGAGGAAACACCCCCTTACCCCCTTTTTAGCTGTTTCCTATAAACATTGGTATCAGCAATAAATAAAATACAAAAAAGTTAAAATGGAAAAAAGTATTTTTATTCATTAATTTCTTCTGATGATAAACTTAATCCCTAATCTGCATCAATCTTACAAATAAACATGCTAAGTAAACACTGTAAAGATTGCCATCTCAGCATGTAATATTAAATAATAAATATAAACACTATAAAGTCCAATGATATTAATTATGAACCAATATTAAACTCTAAGAAATTATATTTTGCAATAAATAAAATATTTATTATGTGAAGTGGTCTTTATATTTTCATTTAAAATATTTCTTTTTATTATATTTATTTATATATATATAATTAACAAAAATATATAAATATGAAATGTATAATCCTAAATTAAACAATGCTATTAAATTATTGCGTTTTACAGTTTAATTTTAATTTACACTTACCAAAACTTGTCACTGGTGTATAATCATTTTCTAGGCATTTCATAGCAAACAATACTGCTTTTGTATGGTATCTATTCTTTATGTTTTTACTCACTTAACTTCTTTTTAATTGTATTTAATCATTCTTTTTTTATTTGATCATCATTAGGAAACAAGTTTCCACCTCTTATGAGCAAATCATATGCGCAACAATATGTAGAAAGAATTTTAATTATTAACAAAAATACTGATAATTACTTGTAAATAAATATTAACTCAATGTTAATCTATGTCACTTAGAGATAAGAGATGCTGTTGTGGAACCTGATCTACAGCAGCACCATCTGTGTTATCAGTTAGGGGAAATAATTGACCATTTGTCCCCATTGTATATTATCTCATCAGATGTACATGTAACTTGTTCCAGTGTCATGTATTATCATAGCTGTAAAATTACTCATATGGCATTAAACTACAATCACTCACTAAAAAGATATAGTGATGAGAACGGAAATTTTGAACAATTTGTGTTGAAATATTAGTTTAAACCCTGTTTTGGACCAAATTCCAATGTCTTTACACAGTTTCTATACAGTGTAAGATACATGTTTTACACAAAGTACCAAGTTGTAAAGGAGTAGCATTAGTTAACTGGTTAAATAGTTAAAACAAAAGTTAAGTGTTACATTCATTAAATAAAATTAGTGCCAATAATATCATTTTCGGTATAAACAACAGATGACATCGAAGGTTCGTCTATTATGTAACTTCTAACAGAGTCTGATTGATTACTTAATAAGAGTTTTGACTAGTCATTTTGTACCTGAAACACAATTTATTTGAAGCAATGTTAGTGCATGTTTTCCCAGTGCAGTTAATTTTAGGTTAAATAGTAAAATATTTTATTTGATCCTTTTACAGTCAAACCTGCCTTCAAGGACACCTCTATATAACAAATCACTGTGTATAAAGGACAGTCTCATTTTCCCCATTAATGAATAGTGCATATAATTTTAACCTGTATATAAAGGACAACTGCCCATAAAGGTCACATTTCTAGGTTCCCTTGAGTGGTCTTTATATGCAGGTTTGACTGGTTTTTTCCAGTGTCGTTCATTTTAAGTTAAATAGTAAAATATTTTATATGTACCATTTATGTTTTTCCAGTGCAGTTCATATTAGGTTAAATTGTTAAATATTGTATGTTATTTCCAGTGCAGTTCATTTTACATAAAATTGTATTAAATTGTAAAATATTAATCATTGAATGGATCAATCAATACACAAATAAAAAGTGGATGTATTTAAAGATACTGTTGATTTGTGTATTCACTGTCAGAAATATGATTAATATTCATATTCAATAATATTTATACTTGCTGACTGACAATCCTAACTTAGGTTACATGACCTTGTAAAATATAGGTAGAAGTTCAGGTAGTTTGAATGGGGAACTTCTCAATAATGTTTCCTGTATGTAATACATTAACTGTTACATGTACATGTAGTACACGATTTATAGTTTTAGTTTTAATTCGGTCACAATGTATGATCAGAGTTTAGTATGTGTCATGCCTACCAAATCTTGAGGTATTAAAACTGAACATACACTGAGAACTGCTGTCCGATTGGTCAAAATATTTAAATGTTTTCTTTATGATTAGATGGTCAAAAATAAATGTAGGGTTGCCTGTCATCTGTACAGGTTTCATAGACTGGTCCAGGGGGACCCTGAACCCCCCTTTTTGAGCTAAGTTATAGACTGGTAAAAACTTGTCTTAGCAGAATATTTCCAATTTTGTCCTTTAGTCCAGGACAATTTGAGAAATAGGGGTGGGGGATGTCCTGAGACCAGTGCCTAGCTGAATCACTGCTGTATTTAACCAGATGTTGTAAGATCTTGATGTGTTACAGATATAGACCAGTAATATCAATTTCTATGTACATCATGTATGTCAATCAGCTGATTTTTATATTTATGCCTTGACAAAGAGAACAAAACATGTAAACAATCAAACTAAGATGATAAGTAGAATTGATTTTTATCTTGGATATTAATGTCAGCATTTTGAGGAGACAAATTAATCCTACTATTTGAGGCTATAGATGAGTGCTGCTGTCTTTGTAAATAAAAAAAAAGTGTTAATATGGGTAATAACAAAATTACCGAACACAAAGCAATCTTCCAAAGGGAAAGGCAAAACTCATAAGTATATAAACACTAAACCAGACAAAATCAGTCAATAACCGGAAAACTGGGAAAACTGCAATGGCCCTGACTTGGTACAGCCATTTCCAAAGAAATGGTGGGTTGAATCAGATTTTATGGTGCCAAACCTCCCGCTTTCATTAGGTTAAAAGGTTCCAGTTGTTACTACAGTCAAACCTGCATTATGTGACCTTTACAGTGAACAGTGAAATATGGTCACATAAGGCAGGTGGTTGCTTAATACAGGTTTTATTGATATGAAATACACTGTGATGGAAAATTAAAATTAAGGTCACATAATACAAGTTTTTACCTAATAGAGGTGGTCACTAAAGTTAATGCAGGTTTAACTGTAATATCTTAAGCTAAGCTGTTACATAATTTTAATTGAACCTTGAGTGCTCATTGTAAACATTAATAAAGACTTTGTGTAGAGTACGACAAGAAAATCAATGTCTTACAAACAAGAAAGATTTTTTCTGGAGATTTGGATATAATATCATGCAAATAAAGAATTTAGGAAGAGTACCCTTTATTGGTAGTGTTTTCCTTCCAGTTAGATTAGGGGGGAGGGTTTTGAGCAAAACTCATAATTGTTAATCTGATATAACATGTGCAGTGACTTAACCTTAACATAGAAGTCAGAGAGAATATGGATATTTCATATAAACATGTAAATCTTCAGTTCAATGCCAAAAGATTTCATTTTAATGTCCTGTCATTGCTGCCTACTTGAAAACACATCAGTATATTGGCGGGCCCGGGTGGTTCAATGAGTTAGGTCGTTGGATCTAACAACTCATACAAGCCTATCACCAATATGGCGTGGGTTCGCCCCCTGCTTTGTAAATTAAAAAAAAGGGTGCACTGGACTCGCAGCCACATGTGATACAGTTTACCAGTTGCTTGCCCTTAGTGCATTTGAAATTTGGCTTGATAAGTGGGGTATCCTTGGGTGGGAGTTACCTTATAAGAGGGGTATCCTTGGGTGGGAGTTACCTTATAAGAGGGGTATCCTTGGGTGGGAGTTACCTTTTAAGAGGTGTACTACTGTATAGGCATTTTAATAAAAAATAAAGTTTATGTATTGGGGGGGGGGAGGGGTGTCTCAAAGCCCCAACTACTTGTCTCTACCACAAAATGACAGGTTATCCCTCCAAGCAATAGCATGAATGACAGACTCTCGGAAGGCTCCCAATAATAGATCTTCAATACAGTCTGGGGATTAGTTCAAAATCTCATTTCAATGTTCTTTATAATTTTTCTCATCAGATTAACATAACACTCTCAGCGTGATGTCAACTTAAATAAATGTTTTGACACAGAAATATGGTTTATATATATAGAGTATGTATTTAGTTATGTTCAGGTACTTTTTTTACGGAATCTACCTGTAATTTTACATAATGCTTAAGTGAATACAGGATATTGCAGGTAAGTTAAGATTTTCAACAGAACAGTTAATATTTGTGTTTTTTTGTTGTTTTTTTTTTTTGTTGAATGTCAATTTACACAGATTATACTGAATTTGTTCAGAATTTTATTTATAAGGTTTTACTTAAGGTCAGACTTTGATCCATACATTTTCTACTGGGTTGTTTTTTTTTATGTTTATGGTAATAATAAATTCATGAAGCACACACATTTTATGAATTTTTAGTGGGAGGGGTACGGAGCATATATGTGAATAACCAGCACCACCACTCATCAGCCATCGTGCTCGTGAGCTTATGGTAGTTGGATTTACAACTACCTATGCAATCAGTGCCTATCACCACTAATGTTGTGAGTTCGAACCCCATTCATGGTGAGGTGTACTCAATACAGCATTATAAAGTTTGGCAGTGACTTGTGACATGTCAGTGGTTTTCTACAGGTATTCCGGTTTCCTCCACCTATAAAACTGACTGCTATGATATAGCTGAAATATTGTTGAAAGTGGCGTTAAACACAATAACCCTAGCCCTTATTTTCATTGGTATTAATTTTGTGGATTTGCGAAAAATGTCAACTTTTTATTTCCACGTTTTGATACTAATTACTTATCTTATATATGCCTTTCGGTGCCCGGGTGGCTCAATGAGTTAGGTAGTTAGGTAGTTGGATTACCTAACAACTAACTCCTTCAAGCCTATCACCAATATGGCATAGCTTCGCGCCCAGCTTTGTAAATTACAAAAAAGGATGCACTTGACTCGCAGCCGCAAGTGATAAAGTTTACCTGTTGCTTGCCCATGGTCGGTAGTTATCTCTGGGTACTCCGGCTTCTTCCACCACTAAAACTGGTTGTCATGATATAGGTGAAATATTGCTGAAAGTGGCATTAAGCACAATAAATCAAATCAATCATTCAATCAATTATATGTCTTTTGTGGTGCCCTGAATTCTGTACATTGTAGTTTAATTGTATTAACAAAATCCATGGAAATTAATATTCAACGAATAAAACCTAATTCACAGTAGATTGCTTAATTAAATAAACAATATTATACATGTACATTATATACAATATAGAAAGGTTTGAAGTTGAACTATTGAATTTACAAAAGAAATCTCAAATAGTCCATATAACAAATTATTTAAAAATATTTGCATAAAAATTTATAAACTTTTCTAAACAGAGATTTAATTTCTAAATAGCTGGAAATAAACTACATGTATTTCCATTTCTATATAGGAAGGAAGGTTATAATATGATGTTAAATGACCACTTCAGTATATAGTTTAGTATAAATATAATGTTAATTGTAATAGAAATATGCCCAAGGAGTAAATAAAAATATTTCAAGTAGTACAACTGGATTGTAGAAATTGAGTTTTTTTAAGGTCATAGTACTGTACATATTTATAGTGGCTTACGGAATAGATACAAGTCAAAGTTCCCCATTGCCAGGTAACTATGTATTTTTTCTATGTAGTATTTCCATGGTTGAACAATATTTTGTTGATGAAGGGTTGATGGCCAAATGTTATCTAATGTTTTCAATGGTAGTATTTCCTTGGTTGAACAATATTTTGTTGACGAAGGGTTGATAGCTAAATGTTATCAAATGTTTTCAATGGTATGGTTGGTTTAACTGTATTGATTCTCGTGGGGTCCTGAAAATAAAGAATTTGAGAAGAGCACTTTGCTGGTGGACTATTAGTCCCCCGAGGGTATCATCCAGCCAGTAGTAAGTTTTTTTGCACTGATATGGTTTATCACATTATATTTACTATTGAAATTTACAGTTCCTAAGAAGTGTAATTATTATCAGAACTAAGGTACCTCCCTCAGCCACATGTGACCTTAGACGATTTTGGCTATCCTGTTTAGGCCCTTTGGTTTTATTGTTCACAAAACTTTAAATTATTTGGCTTTACAATCTTTGGGTTTTGATCGTCCCTGATGAAGGTTATTCCATGCACACTAAATTTGATATCTACCTTTTAATTATTGGTGTTTTTCATTTCAACATTGGATTGGGGGGTCTTGAGCAAAACTTGTATTGGTTAAACTAATATTTTATATCGTAAGCCATATGTTATTTCTCATGTTAAATTGGAATATAGACGACCTTAAAAGAATAATTTAACCCTCGAAACCTCCTGGCTTCCTCATTGAATACCCCTCATCATTCACATCCTTCTTGGATGAATCTGGTCATCTTATGACATGTCAACATGTTTTGTTCAACAGTCATTCTGTGACATTTGTAACATGTATTTAAAGCTTACAAAACAATGTTATAAATAAAACATATCATGTGTATTCTGTCACATAGCACATTATTCAAACCCACTTTACTAAGTGATAATGATTTTTTTTAAACAAGGACATGTACATTTGTAGCTTGTGTAAAGGCACCAACAATTTTCTTATATCACGGGAAGGTTGTCTCCGGTCTGCCAAAAAATCCCCCCCCCCCTGCTTCAATACTGACCTTTGTAAGTTCTGAAGAAGAAAAAATTATGCATAGACTCCGAAACAATTCTTTTTTTAATTTTTTTATACATCAAGAAATCCCAGACAGTCATCGGTGTTCAGTTTCAAAATCAAACTGTTTATATTATATACATGTAAAGTTTATATATTTTGAAAGTAACACTCTTTGTTTTGTGAGACACAACATATTAATAAGTTGTCAGTTTCATTGTTTGTTGATAGAAATATTATTGTTAAATTTGCTGCATTTAAATTGTTTACAAATGACATTCCTAATAAGAAAGTATCGAATATGCAAAAAATATAAGTCAGGTATACATATGTATTACATAATATGACAATAAGTCTTTCTTTAGTGAAGAATTATAGGTCAATATAAATATGATTCTTGCACACCCAATGTGATTTAAATGACAGTTTTTTTTTATAATTTAAAGTACTTTTTAGTGGAGCCAGGCCAAGATTCTTTGTTGAAATCAGATCGGCATGCTACTTGAGTAAGACATTCTGTGTACTAATACTTCCCTTTATAAAAGTAGTCACCCTTACATGAGGTCACCTTAAGTGCAGGGAATAAGAAAATTTACATCTACATGTATTACCAAAACTGTTGTACTGTAGTCCCCCTCTTATAAGACCACATTCCCCCCCACCAAAGACCGCCCTTCTTATCAGGCCAGATTTCATTTCCAGATGCTTGGAGATAGTAATAATACTACGAAATTATCCCCCATAAAGAAATGCCACCCCTCTTATTAGACCAGATTTCGTTTCCAGATGCACTGAGATGCTACAAAAGTGTTCCCCCGAAAAAAGACCACACGTCTTATTAGACCAGATTTCGTTTCCAGATGCACTGAGACAGTAAAATACTACAAAAGTGTTCCCCCCAAAAAACGGCCACACCTCTAATAAGGTCCCTTTTTCATTGCAGATGGGGTTGCCTTATAAAAGGGGACTACTGTATACAGTCTAACTTTGTTATCACATACTCAGACGAATTGTTAACTTTAATTTATATTTGATCAATGCGTAGTAGTTTTCAGCTTATAGTCAGATCCTACTGGTACTGTTGTAGCTGCGGACTGTAAAATAAAATTAGAAGGACCATTTAGAGCTTAGATTCCGCAGCTAGTACAGTAGGTTCCGTGTCAAAGTTGTACGAACCAATTTATTTATGTTCAATATAGAAGAGTAAATGAGACACAAGGGCATTCTGTCTTAGGAAATGACATGTCCTGGTGATAGATTGTGAGTCTCTACTGTATATTTAAAAATGACATATATCCTTCTGACAGATTTGCACACATATTCCTGTAATATATATAGATAATTTTATATATATTAACTTGTTCTCGCCATCATGATGAGAACAAGTTAATTTTCAATGAGATGATGATGAGATCTGCTTTGTACTAGACCAACATGCTTAGCTGAATTTTTATAGTGCTAGCTCACTGAAACAACAGTCCGTGGGTAGACATGTAGCTCCACTCAGATCACAGGCACTCGACGTATGGATCTCCTTTTTCCCGGTTGACCCCCCCTTTTTTTTTCACAATGTTGATTTTCACTAAATTAAATTTTTTTCTCCCATAAAGACATGTATTAAACATTTTTTCCCCTTAAATACGTGTATTAAACATATTTGTGTTTAAGATTTTTGTGTATTTTCGCTTTGTTGGAATCTGTGTCCACTCTAACCCCGGTAAAATTTTAAACACAAATATGTTTAATACATGTATTTAATCAAGGGGAAAAATAAATTTAGTGAAATTCAACTTTGTGGAAGAAAGGGGGGGGGG
>MJUT01022361.1:534665-586651 GCA_002080005.1 Gigantidas platifrons
TTTTTTTTTTATTATAAATTTCACTTTTGAGACATTTTACAAAAGATTAATTATTTTTTCCTCAAGTTGTTAAATTTTAACAGACTTATTCTTATATTTTTAGATTGTTTTTTAGTTTAGTTTAGTTTTTTATATAATAAATTTCACTTTTCAGACCTGCATTACTATGTGAAATATTACATGTTATATTTAATTAAAATGTAATGAAAATGAAGTAACATATATTTAGCAAAAGAAAATAATTAAAATGGTAAATTTAATGAGAAATGAAATAATGTATATTTTTTGTAATTAAAAAAAACCATATACATGTATATATGAAGAAAAATTGAAATGAAGAAAATGACAAATTTATAAATAGTATCCATCTCCACAGTATCACCTGTGGTTCCAATATACAACAGGAAATGACTAATTACCTATATGTACAGGTAAAACCATCACTCACAGGTGACATACCTTTGTATTTCATAGGTTATAAGTATAATATTTTCAGATGAATGTTTTCATTGAGAATAAGATTGAAAAATTATGCACAGAATAAAAAAAGGTTAGGGTTTATATGTATAAATTAATTACATTAAAAAAATAAATCATTTGAAACAAATTTCATGTAATTATTTTTTTAAATCTGTTAAGAATTTTAAGTAATGTTCAGAATCTGTTCAGAATTTTGAGCAATGTTCAGAATCTGTTCAGACACTGTTCAGAATTTCTAGCAATGTTCAGAATCTGTTCAGAATTTCTAGTAATTTTCAGAATTTTCAGACACTGTTAAGAATTTCTAGCAATGTTCAGAATCTGTTCAGAATTTTCAGAATTTTCAGAATCTGTTCAGAATTTTCAGCAATGTTCAGAATCTGTTCAGAATTTTTAGCAATTTTCAGAATCTGTTCAGAATTTTCAGCAATTTTAAGAATTTTCAGAATCTGTTCAGAATTTTCAGCAATGTTCAGAATCTGTCCAGAATTTCTAGTAATTTTCAGAATTTTCAGACACTTTTCAGAATTTCTAGCACAAAAACTGGTCTGTTCAGAATCTCTTGACTTTGTAGTGCATGGTACCTTAACTTTTAAGGGGATGTCGCAGTTATGATCGTATGGTAGTTGGATTTATAAATACCTATGCAATTTGTGCCTATCACCACTAATGTTGTGAGTTCGCTCAGGCGAGGTGTACTCGATACAACATTGTGTGATAAGGTTTCTCAGTGACTTGCGGCAGGTCGTGGTTTTCTTCTGATACTCCGGTTTCCCCCACCAATAAAACTCACTGCCACAATATAACTGATATATTGTTGAAAGTGGCGTTAAACACCATAAACCAAACCACATTCAGAATTTAAGGGAACATTCATAAAACTCACTGAATTCTGATCAATAATCAACTAAGTCCATTTAGATATACATTTATACTAATGAATTTTAAATCATTTAACAAAAATTACCTTTGATCTTTTATTTTCGTTTGAAGTGAAATTCAAAATTGTAATGATTTCTAAATATAAATGTGAACCTATATTTATATACATTTTTGTTTTTATCACACTGATATTATGAATATTGTATAATTGTATTTTTATAGCAAAAAAAACCCCAAAATTTTCGTAGTGAACCATTTCAAAATGAAATTAATGTTTCATATGGTGTATTTTTCTAAATTGATTATTCTTGATTTTATTTTTTCAAAAATTATTTTGGACAATTTATGAATATGTATCCAGGGCTTATGTCAATGTTAAATGGGTGAAATATAGGCTATGGTCTGGGGTCACCTAGGTCCCAACAGGTACAAGGTATTAAGTGTCCTGGTAGAGGAGGACCAGAGAAAAGAAGCCTCTGACCTTCGTGGGAGGTCAGAGGATGGGGTCAGAATTGGGAAAATGCCAGAAAATGGCAATTGGTTAATTCGCATTAGTTGACAAAATATGTAAATAACAAATAACAAATAGCTATTGTGCTCAGCATGATTTAAAAAAGAATTTGTTAATGGCTATTTCTGTAGCCAGTATTAGAAAATAATTTGATAATCTGCTTTTTATCTATGGCATTATGCATATATCTTGGCTACTGTTTAAAGTCCCCCCTTCCAAGATGTCAAACTATTACATTTAGTTCAGGGCAATTTAACTGTATTTATTAATGTATGATTTATTCAAGTTAATGGGTTGAAAGAAATTAGTTTTATCTAAAAGGTATTAACTTTTTATCCCTGATCTCATTTTAAGCATAGAATTAAATAGAATATAAACATCATCAGCATGTTACATGTAGGTATGTTAACTAGGCCTAGAAACGGAGAGAAGAAAACTGACTCATTTGGTCATAGGCCGTGTGATCTTTTGCCTTCTCTTGATGTATGTCTCTTTATTTTTATTCCCATGCTAATTTTTTTTTTAATAACTATTCACTTAAATATAGATCTGTATGCGATTTTTATGCGCCCGTCTCGAGACGGGCCGTATTATGTGATTGGGTATGGTGGGCGCGGGCAGGGCGTCCACACAGGTTTCCGCACAATAACTTTAGTTCTGTATATCTGATCTTTGCCAAATTTGGCCACATGATTCCCCTGTGGAAGGGGAAGAACCCTATTTATTTTGGGGTCATTAGGTCAAAGGTCAAGGTCACCATTACTATAAATAGAATTTTTGACAACAGGGTCGTTTCCGCACAATAACTTTAGTTCTGTATATTGGATCTTTACCAAACTTGGCCACATGATTCCCCTGTGAAAGGGGAAGAACCCTATTTATTTTGGGGTCATTAGGGCAAAGGTCAAGGTCACCGTTACTATAAATAAAATTTTTGACAACAGGATTGTTTCCACACGATAACTTTAGTTCTGTATATTGGATCTTTACCAAACTTGGCCACATGATTCCCCTGTGGAAGGGGAAGAACTGTATTTATTGTGAGGTCATTAGGTCAAAGGTCAAGGTCACCATTACTATAAATATAATTTTTGACAACAGGATCGTTTCTGCACGATAACTTTAGTTCTGTATATTGGATCTTTACTTAACTTGGCCACATGATTCCCCTGTGGAAGGGGAAGAACCCTATATATTTTGGGGTCATTAGGTCAAAGGTCAAGGTCACTTATTATAAATATAATTTTTGACAACAGGGTCGTTTCCTCACGATAACTTTAGTTCTGTATATTGGATATTTACCAAACTTGGCCACATGATTCCCCTGTGGAAGGGGAAGAACCCTATTTATTTTGGGGTCATTAGGTCAAAGGTCAAGGTCACCATTACTATAAATAGAATTTTTGACAACAGGATCTATACCAAACTTGGCCACATGATTCCCCTGTGGAAGGGGAAGAACCCTATTTATTTTGGGGTCATTACCATTATACCGTTTGATAATTTATATAGACGGGCATATTTTGTGATGCACACATTTCTTGTTAAACTTTAATTTCACTGCAAACAAATTGCAGACACTATCCTTTTAAGTTTTACTGAATACTTCAAAGTGCATAAGAAATGTCCTGTAGCTCTTTTTTATTGTATGTCTTGTTATATTCTGTTAGAGTACAATCAGCCTCCATACAATATGTTTTGTTCTCACCATAAGGCCATCTAAGAAAAAACATTTTTTTTCGGTTTGATGTTTTGTGAGAGACATCCACAATAATTGGCCTTACCCAAATATTTTATTAGGGTTTTGAAAATCAATTTGTCTGGTATTAGCATGTTTTTACTTGAAAAAATTGTCATTTTTGGGAAAAAAATAATACTTTGCCTACCTAGCTACCCACCCACCTACTCGTTTCTCAAATGGTTGATCGAAAAGCAGTAAATCAACAATTTTTCAAACTTGGTATAACTAAAGAATTGCTCACTTAACATTTATCGGTAAACAATCTTCACTCCCTCTCAATTGCTTTCAAACATGCAAAATATTATTGAACACATTTCATTGTATGTATCTTTTTTCTTTCCTACGGCTAAAGAATGTTTTTGATGAAATTGCAATCCATGTTTTCAGTTCTTAAAAATGCAATTAGCAGGAAAAAATATTTTGTTATGTCCAAATACAAAAAATCGGTATGATTATAAAAAATGTAAATGTTTTCTCTTATGTCAAATCAATTTAGCAATCTTCTCGCTAACCCACTTGCCCGAAGCCAGGGACAGGTAAAACGGGATTCAAACAAGTGAAAATTATGAAAGAATTTGTTTCAATAAATCAAACATTTTTCTAAATTTTGCTTTCGGGCAAGTAGGTGAACAAAATTAAGGCAAAGACTAATTTAGAAAGTTTTATTTAGATGTCTTTGTCTCTTTCTAACAATCATGGGTATTTAGCATAGCACAGATACATTTCTGAACATTGAATTTAGACATTCCTGTTTGTCCTCTAATAAAGACAGGTATTCATTTTTTTCTCAAGGTCAGAGTTTAATTATAAGGTTATTTTTGGTAATAACAGGGTAAATTGATCGGTCATTTGTATTCTGATTGTGTCCGAGATGTATTGGTTGTGTCATGAAGGAATTTATATTAAGCAGAGGTTGATTGTAGGGAAACAAATATGAGTCATGTTTTATATCGAGAAACAAGAGGGTATTTTACCATATTAAATGGGGCTGTTTTGGTCATGAATTTATGGTAGTTACATAACTACCTATGCAACCAGTGCCTATCACCACTAACGTTGTGAGTTCGAATCGTGCTCAGACGAGGTGTACTTGATACAACATTATGTAATAAAGTTTGTCAGTGACTTGCAGCAGGTGGGTTGTTTCTCTGGGTACTGCAGCTTCCTCAACCAATAATACTGAGTGCCACGATATAGCTGAAATATTGTTGAAAGTGGCATTAAACACCATAACCTTAACTCGTATTAAAGAGGGAGTCATGGGAACGCGAGTGGTGAAGGTCCTTAACATTAGACCACAATCCTAACACCATTGGCGTGAGTTTGATTCCCAATACCCACCTTAAGTGTTGGGGTTTCTAGACACATACCCATGACGGGTGGTATCACCTGTCAGTTCTTTATAAATGACCAGGTTTTCCTTACCCATAAAGTATGGTAGTCATGATACAGCTGAAAATTGCTGAAAGTGACGATAAATACCATATCTCAACCCCAACCATATTTAAAGGGAGATAAATATGTCTTGTATACCAATATATTTTCGCATATAATAATATCGTAATAGGTGATAGTTTTCTAAAAATGTCAGTTTTTTTATGCTATGTTTTTTGTCTCTTTAGCTCACCAAAGGGTCATAAAACGCACTTATCCTGGGAACATAAATTTGGGAATTCTAGCCGTACCCATTTCCAAACAATAGGTCCAAGAGTGGCAAAAATAGACTTGCAGTGGTCATATCAAGCTTCCTGTTGGCATAGCCCTTTATTTATTTTTTTTAGTTATCCACATGCATATTTTCTTGTGTTAAAGCCTTGTCAACAATTTACATTTTTTTCAAATTCAGTATTAATTTTGCAGGTAAATCCTAACATGGTTAATCGTCCTTTACCAGCCATACCTAAAGGTACCAATCATCAGAATGGACATATTGTGAAGACTAAGAACTGGACCAGTCTGGACGATGATGTCCTGACCCCTCAACACAGAGTTCAGATGAGGCGTGATAACATGAAAGATTCTCCCAGAAGGCGGCAACCTAGACCACACAGTGAAGTTTTCTCCGATCACAAATTTGTGGAACTTGATGGGCCAGGGTGTTACATGTATGGGTCAAGGACACAAGTTCATCAACAGGTATCAAGGTCAAGGTCAAGTGAAGGTCAGCAACATCGAATTCAGCAGTACAGTCAACAATTACAGATGCAATATCAGGCTGGTCCCCCGTCTAGTCATATGATGAAATACCAGAATGGTGACCCTTTGCAGGAAGAAGGGTTGTATGAATATGCAGATGATAGTGCTTTCTGTGATAAAAACCGTCCAGGGTAAGTCTTGTCCAACAGTTTTTTCTTTAAATCGGACTAATATTGCAGACAATGTCCATTAAACAATATAATATACAGTCAAACTTGCCCATGTGGTCACCTCTATTAAGCAGTCACCTGTATTAAAAGGTCACCCTTTTCTTTTCCTGTCATAGAAAATTTCTTATGAATTTAACCTCTTTTAAGAGGTCACTTGTCTTATAAGGCCACTTTTTCTTTGTCCCAAAGTAGGTATACCACATGAATTTTATCTATTTATATTTCCCCTTTTCTTTGAACAGAATCAGAAAGAGTGTTTTCTGCTGAAATGTGACCTCTTAATACAGGTTTGACTATATTAGAGTAGTTTCCCTTCATAAGGCATCACCTTCTACAATGTACATAGTGGCTGTACTGGAGGGACAATTTAATAATATTTTATTATTTTGCATCTGAAATCTGGCCTGATAGGAAGAGGATGACCTTTGATAAATATGTTTTGTTCAGTTGTCTTTTATTTAGAAGAATTATGTCCCCTTTTATCCAAGGACTTGACTTTTTATGGAAAGCTGAAAATGTTTTCTTATTTAAGTTGGCAGAAATGTTTAGCTTTTGATGATTCATTCCAAACTATTTATTGACGGGGAGCTGTAAAGATTTAATTTACGATTCAATTTCATATTCTAATGGGGATTTGAAAGTTAAATTGAAAAAATTGAATTCAAATATTTGTAAATGGGTAATTTGTCCAGCTAAGTAAATGGTTACAGACAGAAGCGGTTTTCAATTCATAATTAAATGTAATTTCGAGGTGACAAATATTTTGTTTGGCATGTAATTGGAGATTTCAGTTATTGAAAGAACAAATTTTCCACCATAGCACAGCATACAGAGAGTTGTGAATTAAAACCCATTAAAAGGTGAATTTTATCAAAAGCAACAAATTTGGGGTTGTTATTCTAATTATTACTAGTAGATATTTGATTTGTATGGATTGAATGGTCAGGGTGAGGTAATCACCCTATAGCAAGGGCTGTGAGGCATGATCTATGTAATTAATGGTTATAAAGAAAATTACTTTTCTTGTGAGGACCAAATCTTAATTCTTTGATTTGTATCAGATTACTTACTTTAATGTAGTCATTAGAATTTGGCATACTCTGATGTTCCCGCCATTTTTAGCTCTACTTTTCGAAGAAAAAAAGGCGAGCTATTGTTGTCACTTTGGCGTCAGTGTCGGTTAAGTTTTTGATTAAGTTTTTTGTCATTCCATTTCTCAAAAACTATCAAAGGTATCCATTTGAAACTTGTAATACTTGTTCACTATCAAAAGAGGAACCAATTACAACAAGGCTGATGACCCTGTTATTTGTATATCCAGAGTTATCTGCCCTTGTTTCAACATAGTACATAGACATTTGTTTTTAGTAAAATAAAAATTTCTCAATAACTATCAAAGCTATTAACTTGAAACTCAATACACTTGTAGAAAGTAATGACCCCAATCTGTTGACAAGAGAAGACAACTCCATCCAGCATTTTATTTGAGTTATTCCCCCTTTTTGACTTAGAATTTCTTAAAAAAATGCAATTTCTCAAAAATTATGTAAATTGCTTGCAGTTTAATATCAGATACGAAAAAGTCGAGCATCCAGCACCAGTGGGCGGTGCTCTTGTTGTAGCGTAGGGTTAGAGTTATGGGAGTTTAACACCACTTTCAGGAATATTTTAGTTATCAAGTGGCATTGAAGTTTTATTGGTGGTAGAAAACAAGTGTACCCAGAAAGAAAACCACCGACCTGCCACAAGTCAGTGACAAACTTTATCACCAGGAGATTGATTTATTGATTGATTTTTGTTAAGGGTAATAACAAAATTACCAAACACAGAGCAATCTTCCAAAGGGAAAGTCAAAATTCATAAATCAACAAACAAGTGTCAAGTGAGCAGTATTTCAGCAACTAGAACAAGTTTACAAACAATGCATCACGTACAGGCACTAGATGGGCCCGTGGAAGAATGTATTGATTGCCACAAGGAAAAGGGAAGATGATGGATATCAAGGTCAGGAAATGTTGCCTTGCTACAGGCCATTTTACGACCTCTGTTAAAAAATTTGCTCAACAGGTGCTGCTACTAATTGTCTTTTATGTGGCAAGCAGTATCTGGAAATCTGATAGCTGAAAAAAATTGTTGAAACATTCTGAACACCAATAACGCTAACCTGCCTCTGTACACTAATCACCCTCTTATAATGCCAGATCTCAAATGCACTGAGCAGGGCATTCCACTCATTTTCAAGTAGGAAGTGAAGGGGTACTGCAAAACCAGTATGCAAAACAAAGCCGCACTTTACTTTCACTTTGACATTTTCATTTTTGAAAACAAAGTAGCCGTGGGAAAATGCAATTAGACGGGCAGTTTACCCATTGCCCAGCTGCTGTGAAATGTCCTAACTGATATAGTAAATTACTATATGCTTGTCCCTCTCAAGAGAGGCCAACCATTATATAATGACAGATTTCAAATGCACTGAGATAGTAATATACTACAAATTTGTCTCTCTCAAGACAGACTACCTCTCTTATAAGGCCACTTTTATCATTGCACAGAGGGTGGCTTTATAAGAGGGGGAGGGGGGGGGGCTACTGTATAAATGATTAGTGTACTCACATTGAGTGCAAAAGATTGTGGGTTTAATCTACAATCACGCTAAACCAAGCACGCTAAAATTGTTATATCTTTGCTGCTTCTCTACTAAGCACAGAGCGTTCAGGGATGACAACAAAATTAGGTCAATGTGACCTACATTTCTCATATCTATGTCTGGTTTATTTAAGGACAGATGATGTTTTTTGTTAGAGTACAAATGTATCATTTAATATTTTCTTTAACTGTGTGTTTTCTTAAACTTGATATGAACTCCTAAAAATATCGTGACCAAATCCCTTAATTTAAACCAAACATCTTGATAATTTATGTTGATAAATTTATATATTAAAAGATCGTGACATGTAGGTGTTTGACAGTTCAATTGATATGTAATATCGACATGCGGTGGAATTTGAAATGTACATGAACAACATTCACTAATTAATAATACCTGTAAAAAAAAATTCTGGTTTGATATTAAACTCAATTTTTTATAGAATTTTTCGGCCCATGGAATTGGGAGGGTATTGGTACACTTGTGCCCTTTGTTTAGTGGTTGGTCTTATTTGTCCTTGATGTCCATCATAGTTAATTCTTTATCTTAAGAAATGAAGGGCACATGACATTGAAGTGATCTCCTTTATGAAATATTTTACTGTTTCAAGTACATAGAACTTTAAATAAAGCGAAGACAATTTTTTTTATTAAGTTCTAGTATACATTTAAAAGACATTTAAAAGACAAAAATGGTTATGATAGGCACAAAGTATTCAGACATTTATTTTATGCCCCTGCCACTAGGTATCTTGGCAATTTAGTTTTATAATAGTAGTAGCCGTTTTTGGGGGGAGACATAATGTTTTCATCCTTATATGTCCATCGGTCAGTCTGTCACAAATGTTTGTAGGTTTTACTCCACCTACATCTTAAATAGGAAGTCCTGAAAAGTTTGCATGTTTGCTTATTATTCCCTCACCAACAGAGTTGCGAAAGGATATAGTAACGCTACCATCCATCCTTCCGTAATATCCTTTTGAACACTCTAGAATCAACATCCTTCAATGGATTTTTACCAAACTTGATACATACTTAGTCCTTAAGAGAATCTGGAACCCTATTGATTTTCAAGGTCATAGGTCAAAGTCATCGGGTCAAATTTTTAGGCGAGGGGATATGCCACGCTTTGCGTTACCCTTGTTACTATATTTCTTTTTGATTGATTGATTGATTGATTTTTGGTGTTTTAACACCACTTTCAACAATATATCAGCTATATCATGGCGACCAGTTTTAGTGGTGGAGGAAGCCGGAGTACCCGGAGAGAACCACCGACCATGGGCAAGCAACTGGTAAAATTTATCACTTGCGGCTGCGAGTCGAGTGCACCCATTTCTGTAATTTGCAAAGCAGGGCGCGAACCCACGCCGTATTGGTGATAGGCTTGTATGAGTTGTTAGATCCAGCAACCTAACTCATTGAGGCACCCGGGCCCCTTATTTTTCTTTTTGAAGAAGGAATATCATTACAGCATTTTGATTTGATCAATTTTGAAGGAGTTGTTGCCCTTTTTCAGTTGGAATATTTCATCATAAATTTTGAACATGCAACATCTCCTACCTTTGAACTAGAAATTCCTGAAAAATTTGCATGCTTGCTTATAAAATGTAATGATATTATGATTTGCCTATCATGACGGCAACTTTATTGGACATGTGTTTTTTTTTATTTATGGAGAGGGGGAGATATTTGTTCTTGTGTCAAAAATAACCTTCAATTATGCATAGTTTACTTAAATAAGCCTATGGCACCTTGTCTAATTTTAAATCAGGAAACTATTGTTAAAAAATGAAAAACAAAAAATACTACATTGTTAGTATTTCAGTATGACAGACACTTGTCAAACATAACTGATTAAGGTACAAGCATTGTTTTCACGTTTGTCAAATGCTAATTATTGAGGTACATTTATGTGCTAGCATTGTTTTCCCTCTCTCTTTATTATACACCTGTACAATACCTTGATAACAGGTGAAAAGGAAATACAATAATTACTCAGGTCTAATGTAGTCCCCTCACAAGACGGAACAATGGACCAATTTTCATAAATTAATGAAAGATTTTATTTTCTACACAAAAGAGAACAATGAAGCAATTTTCATAAATTGAGACGAAGCAATTTTCAAATTGATGTTTACGTTAAAAATGCCGGAGTCAAATACCACGGTAGTTGAGTCATCTGCTTGTACTTAGTCGGACAATAGGTCGGCTAAAATTCCCTCGTGTCACAATTATATACATGATCGTTAGACCATCCACGTGGACGTAGATTAACCTACGGACATGACATTTCTCCCTCTGTCAGTCAGTATAATGTAATTTACAAGCTATGAAGTCGGGTGTTCTGCAATAGATACAAGAAATCGTCTTTCTTTACTAATCATTGTCTGCTTACAAGGTGTCGTGGAGTGGTGGTTACGACATTCTGTAAACATTGGTTTAAAGCCTCACGTCCTGTCCACAGGGGACAATTATACCTGGCTATTATCAAGTAATGTTTGTATGGAGTTGGTCCCTCCCCCAGGGTAGGGAATGTGTATTTAAAATGCCTCTTAATCAGACAAGACACTTGAATTGAACCCTGAGGAAATTGATGATACATCTTACAAATTATAAGGTGTAACACACGATAATTAATTTTTTTGTAAGAAAAAGTGTCATAATTACAATAATTAAAATAAAGATTATCTGGATTGTCTTTGAAGAACAGGAAACGAATAATGATAATTTAATGACGTGTCATAAAACATTAAGATTTGATTCATTCTTGGGTTAAAAAAAGTTCCTGGGTAAAAATTTGTTGTGTCATTGATTTCTTTGCAGATTTCAACTTTATTTCAGAGTATTTATTTGCAAAACCAGATTTGCTAATATTTTTCAGCAATTTTTTTTTCTCTTTTATCAGTTTCATGTTAGAAAATTAAGTACAGATTGACCAGTAAAATTTTAACTTCTATCTTTTTTTTAACTGCAATGTTTTTAATCATTGAATCTTAAAAAAAATCAGCTGAGGATTTAGCTGGAGAAATCTTTTCTGTCATTTGATACATTTTTTTTGTATTTTTTAATTGGCAGCCTTGTGGTGTTTGCTTAAAATAATTCTATTTTTTCAACCTTCAGTGAGCAAAAGATTAAGTGACCACAATGTCTATGGAAGAAAAAAAACCATTTCAATCTCATTTCATCTTCATAATATTAATAACTATTCATGAATGTTTGGTTTTTTTTGCAAAGCTTATAACAACTATGTCAGGGTTTTGTGCCTCATGACTTCTCTCCAAAGAATTACCAGGCACAAAACAACTTGAAAAAAATAATATGACTATAACTATGAATGGTTTATTTAGTTAAAGAGAGTTTCATATCCCAGTTTGATTATATTCGGATACATTTATCCAGTAAATTGATATACAAAATACCATTCCTGGAATCAAAATTACTTTAGAAATCTTGTCCAGACATTTATAATGATGACCAACGATTCATGTTCTGTGTTTTAATGCATTTATATCATCTCATTAAACCCAATTGTTTGTTGTAATGGAGTCTAAAACAGGAAACCAGGAGAAAGAAATAGTTTCAATAAGTGCCAGTTTAAGACAAAAATGATGCATAAATTTATCAAAAGTACAGGTATATTGTATGGCAGAAAGCTTAAATTAGTTAAAAGTACAGGTATATTGTCTGTTTGAAAGCTTAAATGTTGCTTAATGAGTTGTTTATTCAGAATACCAATGAGAAAATGTGCAACAGTTCTATGATGTTAAATTGTAAAACCTTGTGAAATTATCACTTCAATTCAGGCAGTTATTCTTCTGCCTTAATCCTGGTAAATCTTCTGCCTTAATCCTGGTAAATCTGAAACAAATCATAAACCAAACTTATCAGCAAACAAGACCTTGATACACAAACATTTATGAATCCAATTTAAAAAGTCACAAAAATTGATACAGTAGACCTCCTATTATCAGACCAACCCTTATGCAATGAAAACATGGCTTTATAAAAGTGGTGGCCTCTCTTCTTGAAGGGGACAATTTAGTAGTACATTGTATTTTACTATCCCAATGCAATTGACATCTGCCCTGGTAAGAGAGGTGTTCTTTTGTGGATGGGGGCCTTAAAACAGTGGGACTACTATATCCAGGTAATTGTTTTTTTCTCAAAATTTGGAGAGAGAGAGAAAAAAAATTCAGCACAGTATATCTTTGCAACTATATGTAAATATATATAACGTATATGCAAAAATGTTGACAGACTTGCTAGATAAACATTAAATAAGTGTTTTATAATTACCTCTATGCTACCCTGGTAAGAGGTGTGACCTTTGATGGAAAGGGACCTTATCAGAGGGAGAATACTTGATTTTTTCTCAAAATTTGGAGAAAGAAACAGTCCACGCATATTATATCTTTGCAATGTATAATGGTTTATACAAAAATCCTGACAGACCTATTAGATAAACATTAAATAAGTGTTTTATAAGTACCTATACTACAAAGACTAGATTTGTTTATTGTAAAGACATCAGCAGTTTCTCTCTAGATGTACCATGACTTACTAATACATAAAAAATGGTTGTAAATCTGTCTTTGAAAGCCTGACTTTTTGTATGCTTTGTAAAGATAGCTATCTGTTGTCTGGTTTCATTTCTTTGTTAGTTATTTTGTTGGTTTGTTTGTTTGAAGGGAATAATTAATTTGTAATAAGCTTAAGAGTACTTTTGAAGTTTATAATTGAGAAGCTGCAGCCAGCTGACAAAATACTATATAAATACTATAAGAGACATTAGAACCAGATTTTTCTGTGATTAGTTACGAAATTTTTTTGGATTTTTATGCAGATTGTTTTATACATTTTCATAGATTGTTTTAGGGGTTGTCGTGGTGATATGGTGGTTTGATTTACAACTACACTGTTGTACCTGTTCAATCAGTACCTATTACCACTAATGTTGTGAGTTCGAATCACACTCATGGCAAGGTGTACTCGATACAATTTTATGTGATAAAATTTGTCAGAATCTTGCGCTGGTCAGTGTTTTTTCTCCTCAGATACTCCGGTTTCCTCCACCAATAAAACTGACCGCCACGATATAACTGAAATATTGTTGAAAGTGGCATTAAACACCATAACACTAACCCTAAACCCTGATTGTTTTATACATTTTCTTAAAAAAAGATATGCATAAAAATCAACATACTGGTTAAAAAGTTGGAGAAAAAAGTTTTGACTGTGTTTTAAAAGGCTTAACTGCTATCTTAAACAGTGGTATATCTCCATAATTATATACCTCTATCTGATATGAAACAATAAAATAGATAGAACTGGAGGATATACAGAGTTCAAAGCTACAATGGACATTGAATGTCTTTAAAACTTCTTCCAACAAGCAAAGAAAGGTTGTTTTTTTTAATAGTGGTTCAAGGTTCTTGGTGATTCTTTGGGAAAAAATTGAAAAAAAGTAATGGGACAGCTGCTGTGTTAATCGTTACTTATTGTACATTATGATATACATTTGTACAATCATTTATTGAAGGATTTGTTATTATGTATTTCATTAAAAAATGGTATTTTTTTATTAGGCCAAGCAAAATATTGCCCGTATTTTCACTGACATTAAGAATAAATTAGGGTGGGTAGGTAGGCAAAACTTTACTTTTTTATTTTTACCTAGGTTTTAACAGGACAAGGATCTGACATTAACAGTGCTTGTCCAAAAATGCAATAAAACTTTAGGGTAGGAAAAGGAACTAACAAATAGGGTCGGTAGGGTGAGCGGAAACAGATATTTTTTTTCTTTTGCCTTAAGCAATTTACAATTGATTTCTTCTTTTTTTCACTGCCCATATCAAATTTGTGCCAACAATAATTTTTTGCATCACTTCTATTATATATCAAACAATTTTCTAATCAGTTTGTTTTCAAGCCTGTTTCACCTGGCACATAAACATTGATATTAAATATCAATTATGTAACAGTTTTTCTACAACTTGATGTATGAAACGATTAATTTTATGGAAAAATCTATCTCTATGGCTTTTTACCTTCAAATAATAAAAATGATCATTTATGAAATTAACAATTTTATGTAAAAAATCAATTTCTATGGCTTTAGTGGGCAGTCGTGGTCGTGGTCGTGATCGTATGGTAGTTGGATTAATAACTACATATGCAATCGGTGCCTTTTACTATTGATGTTGCGAGTTCCAATCCTGCTCAGGACGAGGTGTATAACATTATGTGATCAAGTTTGTCAGTGACTTGCATCAGGTCTGTGGTTTTCTCCAGATACTCCGGTTCCCTCCACTGCTAAAACTCAACTCCACGATATAACTGAAATATTGTTGAAAGTGATGTTAAACACCATAAACCAAACCAAACAAAATCTATCTCTATGGCTTTTTGCCTTCTAATCATAAAAATGATAATTTAAGAAAATGAACAATATTATGGAAAATCAATCTGGATGGCTTTTTGCCTTCCAGTCATGCTATGATAATTTATTGAGTGCCATTATTTGCATAAATATGATTATAACTATGTATTTTTTTATAGTTTATGTTATACTTTTATGTACATAAATTATATAATAGTGTATGATTTATGTGTACCATAACAGGTTGTATATGATATGCATTTATACATATTCTCATTATACTCCAAATGGATTGTGATATTTCTCTACTCTTGATAGTAAAATTATAGATCTCTGGTTCTCCACTCAAATTCAGTTTTCAAATTTCTAAGATCAAGCGTTTCCTAGTAATTTTATTCCGCCCCGACCTATTTCACACTAGGACTTATTTCACTGTTACATATGCAGAGTTTTCATTGGTTTAATAATAACATTCTCTTCTTTTCCAGAAGTGATTGTCAATATAATATATTTTATTCAGAAACTACCCCTTTTACGCTATTGCAACTTTCTTATAAAAGAGTGAATACATGTGTATAAACTTTTAAGGGTTTATTATAAAAAAAACAAAAAAACAACATTAGTTTGATGGAAAAAAAATATATACCAGTATAATCTAATTTATAATTTAGTTTTTATTTCAAAATGATAGTTCAACAGCGATATCTGGTACCTTGTGTACATACAATTTTATACCTTTACATACGGAATTCAGGCTTATATAAATCGTAAACCAGTTTCAAAAACTAATATATATGATAACCGCAAAGTACAACAACGAGCAACAACGGACTTGTAACACTTTCCCGGCGGGAAGTATCGGATACCGATCAGCATGTCACTTTCCCGTGTTTGTTTTGCTTTCCCCAGGAAACGGGAAATGGGAATTTTCATGCATTGCACAGTGTTTATCATGCATATCAGATGGATATTTTTGTCCAGATCAAAGTTTAAGCCAAGAATTAAAACAAAGTGTTAAGTTCAAGCTCGTATGTCCTTCATCATATTTATTCAAACAGAAGGGTGTGAGTTATCAAATAGTTTATATATCTCCTCCACCATGTATTAAAGTTTGTTAAATGTTTTTATTCTACATTATTTTTCACACTGGATTTTGGTGCATAGTTCTGTCATTATGGCCCATTCATATCAAAAATGTCCCATTGACAAGGAAGGAAAGGGGGCCATAGTCCCATTGAAATTTTTTTAATCCCAATCACTGAGTATATGTTTAACATGTTTAACGCACTTGAAGATAATAAAATATGCCTTCTTTATCTTTGTTATGTGTCCCCCAATCATCCCCAACCTACCCACCCCACTCACTCTCTCTTTCACTGCTCATGCCATGTAATTGCTGTAATTGTTTTAGAATACCGACTCATTTTTACTGCTGCCTTGGATTTGATTTTTATCTTGTTTTTGGTTGGCGTTGCGAGTAGTTTAACTTGGGTTACAATATGGTGGAATGACGGGTATAAATCTCGAGTGAAACAGGGTATCTCCTGTGTGTAATTGACTCAGGTGAGGTAGATCATGGGTTTGAGCATTAGTCAGGTCAATCCAAAGATTACAATTTTTACAGAAATTATGACTATTTGCGCATAGTCATTTTTGAAAAAAAAAACATTTTCAATTGACAGACCTAACTTGTTTGTGAACTCCTTTGCAACCTGGCCATTTCTATACTTGGGTGGATCTTTTAATTCATTTAAACATGCTTACAGGCCCTTTGCTTTTCCTGTGTTATGTTAACGACATGTCTATCAGTATTCAATCAGACTGCAAACTCTTGCTTTATGCCGACGACAGCACTATAATATTTTCTCATAAAGACCCCGATGTTATCTCCCACAAATTAGGAAAGGAACTAGAATCTTGTAGCAGCTGGCTCGTTGACAATAAGTTGTCTTTACACTTAGGCAAANTTTGGTGCATAGTTCTGTCATTATGGCCCATTCATATCAAAAATGTCCCATTGACAAGGAAGGAAAGGGGGCCATAGTCCCATTGAAATTTTTTTAATCCCAATCACTGAGTATATGTTTAACATGTTTAACGCATTTGAAGATAATAAAATATGCCTTCTTTATCTTTGTTATGTGTCCCCCAATCATCCCCAACCTACCCACCCCACTCTCTCTCTCTTTCACTGCTCATGCCATGTAATTGCTGTAATTGTTTTAGCCACCTATTTAATAAATACAGTCAAGTCTTGTCATAATAATTTTTTTTCTCCAACAATGACAACAATTAGTTGATTATGAAATGACTACTCCCATTACCAGGATGATGTAATTAATTAAGAATAATAATTAAAAGCAATTATTTTGAGGATAAACCTTTTCATAATAAAAAATTTTTAATGCATAATTGATAATTAATAAAATTAGTTAATTATAAAATTACTACTCCCATATATCCACGATGACGTAATTAATTAAAAATAATAATTAAAAGCAATTATTTTGAGGATAATGGCAGTTCTACCTTTTCATAATAGAAAATTTTAATGCATAATAATTGATAATTAATAAATATGCATGATGGCTTTTCATGATAACTTATTACCTATGTATGGAGACACTTATCTATCCATTGTACCACTGTCTCCTTTCAATTAGACAAGATAGAATTTCAGTGTGAAATCATGATATTTCTGAAAATGCATTAAAAATGTATTAGACTAAATAGATGAGACACAAGAGAATGTCAGTGTGAAATTGTGATATTTCTGAAAATACATTAAAAATGTATTAGACTGGATACATAGAGAGAATTTCAGTGTGAAATTGCGATATTTATTAAAATACATTAAAAATGTATTAGACTAGATAGATGAGAGCTGATTGGACAATTATCCCCCCCCCCTTTTTGGCATGTATGAGATCATAATGATAATAAACAAATCATTTATATAAAAATATTGTAGTAACATATTTCTTTATTGACATTAAGACTTATTATGACACCGGAGGTTCACCACATCAAAAGTAAAAACAGACAGGTATTAACCTTTTCATTTGTGTACAGGTGAGTCAGTTACGAGCGAGCGAGGGGATAAGTGTTTACCTGTGTCAGACCAGGGCAAATTGTCACTGGATTGGATTATAACGTCACATTTCAATAGACGGAAGAATGTGAGTTATGTGTTTATCAATGGTGTACTACTACTATGATGGTATGTGGTTTTAAAAATCTTCAGTGTGGATAAATGTCTTGTGTTTTTAAATATATTTACACAATAGTAGAAATTTGACTTGTTTGATAATTGGATTGTAATTAATAAATAACGACTTGACTTCAATGACATTAAATTAAGGAACCAAACTTTAGGAGATTTTGATGGAGTGTAAACATTAATTTTAGAGTTTACCTGGAAGTTGTAAATAGGATAATGAGTTGATCAAAGGAAAAATTTAGTGGAAAATAAATGAAAAAAAATTCTGAAATTGGAAACCAACATATGAATCGAAGGATTTAGGATTGGCTTTTCTGTAATGAAGTATTTATAAGGTAGAGAAAAAGAAACAATATCTGTTTCATATCATTTGCAGAAGTAGAAATCAATCCATATTATTTTTCCTAGAAGGAATGTTATCATCAAACATCTGTTTTAATTAGTGCGTATAGACAATAACCAATAGAAAATCTGCAATAGCTGTTCAACGAAAAAGATATTAACAATTCTTCCTGCAAGATATACCGGCACTTGACTTTTAAAAACAACCATGTAATTTTAAATTTGTACATGTAAAACCTTGTGGTGGACAATTGTTGTCTGGTTAATTACATAACGTTAATTACTGTATGACCGTCTTGTAAATTACCTAACATTAATTACTGTAGACTGTCTGGTAAAATATTTCCTAATGATTGGACATGGTGATAGAGGGGTTCCTGATGGATCATCGTTTACATCAGACCATTTTGAAGATCCGCCAATGACATCATGTTTATTAAACAACATGCAAAAAAACTATTACTATGACATGAGTGTATTTTATCGTTGGTGTGAACGAAAACGAAAAAACAAATGGATTAATCATATGAAGTAAGTTTTTTTTTTGTTTTAATAATTTCTGACCAGTTTTTAAGTAAGTAATATTGATCTTAGTATACTTTGTGTTTTTATTTACAGTATTTGTCTTTGTAAGCAAGACGGTCTATTATATAGTATATTGCCAAAGATATTACATTGAAAAAAAAAATGAAACTATTAAATTTGCTCTTAAAGCTTGTTGTTTCTGAGTTCGTCTCCATGTATGTATGGCTAAATTATCCGTCCCTACCCATCACCTTTCCTTGATTCGAGTCCCGTGGCGTTTAAATTTTTAAATGTTCTCGTCCTTGATATAGCTGAAAAATTGCTCGCTGGATGTTAAACACCAATCAATCAATCAATCAATCCATGTATGATGTATTTTGGTTCTTCATTTAGTCAGCTTGGCTATGGTCCATATAAGATTGAGGGGGTGACAGACAGGTCCATAAAACTGCCATACAGCTCTCAGTGTCATGAACTATATGTATAATATTTCCTCCTAATAAGCATCACAGTTATTTACAATAATATCATGTTTCTATATATGTAACAAATATTTTTTTCATTCTTGAAAAAATTCCCCCCCCCCCCAGATCCACCCCTGTATACAGTGAAACCTGTCTAAACCGAACCCTGAATAAACCAAACTTAAAATAAAGTCCCAATGTAGGAAATCTTTGTTAATTTAACCTGTATAAACGGAAGTCCTATCCGTTCCAAAAAGGCTTGAAATAAAGGTGTAATCATTCTACATGTATGTTGCAATAAATTTAGTTTGTAGCTAATGAATTGGATAAGATTTTATCATGACCACACATCCATTTAAAAAATAAAATGCCAAATTGTTTCTACCATATTTTCTTTACTAGAATTCTAGGTAGACAGGAGGTCTAGTTGACAAATTCTCGCAAATATTTTGACTTACATTGGAAACTTTAAAAAAAAGTTTTGACCTATAATCTGAAATTTGTGGTACTTTCTAGTCCACTTAGCATGAGATCTTTTCATTATAACCAAACTTCAATATAACTAGACCTGTTACATACTCAAAAGTGTTAAATTATCTGTTCAATATTAACCCGATTGTTTTATAATCACGTATCTTTTATCTCTTAGGGTCTTGTATGTGTCTAATATATATAATTTGTTCACGCCACGCTACAGCTGAAATACTGCTAAAGTTAGCATTAAACACCAATTAATCAATCAATCAAGATAACCGATTTTTCATTTTTCAACTGATTTCATTATAAATGGAATAAACTGCAGTAATATTTGGTTACGGTGTTGTCTTGACAGAAATTGTTCTATGCATATTTGGTTGGTGCATATATATTCCATCATCCATCATCATCTCACAATATTATGGAAATTGGGGAAACTTTATTTACTCAAAACTTAATTAAATTATAATTGAAATCGTATAAAATAAATTATATAATTTTATTTACATTATAATACACCCGTATTAGCAGAGCAAATACAATTCAAGGAATACAAACAGAATAAAGTGTATGACAGTCAAATTTGTGTGGGAACTTTTTAAAGACATACACCTTATTTGTTTTCTCAATTCTAATGATTGTTTTATAAAGTCACAGACACTAGACATAAATTTAACTTTAGGATTTAAAATAGTGAAATTAGGATTTAAAATGATTCAGTTTTAATTTTTCACAAAGCTGATGCTTCCCACTGTATCTAAGGATGTAGAATAAATTGAAAATCAAAAAATACCACACTATGGTCAGAACAGTTCCATAATCCAATCGTAAAATTGCACAAAGAGACTAACTTCATACCCCTAACATACATAAGCATGACCGTTCCTTCTGTGACTTGGTACAGGCATTTCAGTGAAAAGTGGCAGGGCTAAGGTAGTTTTATGGTCTCCAACCTCCCCCTCTAAGTGAAATGATGCAATCTTGCAAGAGCTTTCCACATTTAAGTAAAATGCCAACATTTACGCATAATAAATTAAATATTAAAAAAAGAATTTTGGCTGTTTTATTTTTCCCTTTATGCTTAAGTTTGCTTAGAATTGTGTCGATGTATCTGTTTCGTAAATTTTCTTCAATTTTCACCAGTGATATCACATGATTTTATTTTGTAGAGTAACGTCAAATTTTTTCAATGTTTTTTCTTTTTCAATTGCAACAATCGTTGATTGAAACGATTCTTTTCCTAATTACATATTGAAAATGTTCGTAGATTTTGTTTCAATATTGCAGTCATTTTCATTCTGAATTTCTCTTATTATCTGATAAAATTCACAGTCTGCAACGAAAACCAGAAACCTTAGGCTAGAATCTAGTAAAAATTGGTTCAGGCAAGTGAAAAATTGCATGAAATTTGGTTAATCAGAAAATAAATATTCTAATAGCGGTATCCTTTCAAGCTAGTGTGTTAAAATGTTTCTGAAACAAACTGAAATCATATACGTGTATGTCAACATAGTTTCTATTTTACATGTATTAGTTTTGTAGGAAAAATACATAATTCACTTTTTACATTTTAAACTTTTCTTTACAAATAATAAAATATGTACATGTATATAATTTTCCAGGTTTTGTTTATGTTGACAAGTTGTAATAGGATTTATAGGAGGGATGGGATAATAGGATTGTTGTAAGGTAATTCTATGGGAGGGATTGGTGTTTTGGTAGTTTTGCTTACTGACATAAGACACAAATAAGTTACTTGTTTCTCTAGAGTTCTGTTTTAATTTCATTTTCACAATTGATGATAATTGATCATGACCGTTCTTATCAAATTTACTTGACATCAAATGGTACTCCACTTAACTTCTATTAATTATTAAAAAAAATATAATTAAGAACAGAAAGGAAGCTTCCTGTACCATTTAGCAGCCAAATTATATTCTGACAACATTTGAAGATGTGTATGGTAGTTTTTTTCTCTCCTGCCTCTTCCCCCCCCCAATTTTTTTTTAAATTAAGGAATTATATTTTTTAGAAGAAAATTTCCTTGTCAACCTTTGCACTTTTACAATTACAAGTTACAGCTAAATAGTATATTTTTGTGGATTGTCTTATACTATTCAAAGAGTTATTTCCCATGCCTCAGCTGCATTAAAAGATAAACTGTTGGAATTTAGTTTATCTGAATACAGTCATAACCTATTACATGAATTTATCAGGAGCATGACTTCCCACCCAGTCTCCTATCAGATGGGAGTGTAGATCAGGTCAATTCTTCATACATATACTGTTACCTTGTCTTTAGTCTAGGGTAATTAACCAGTTAGTTTTGATACTGTTATCACTTCACAAAAGCCTGCTTGTGAATTTTTTCTCTCTCTTTTTTTTTTTAAATACTTGCACATGTAGAGACCTAGTTTCTTGATGAACGAAACTTTTCTTGTGATTTTTTTTTTTTTCATTATTACCCGGTAATATTTTTTTTAATAATTAGGTTCTTTATGAACGTAACTGTTATTTCCCTAAAAAAAATATCACGATTACAGAGTACATTTTCATTCTATTATTTTTTCGTGCTCAATGCCGTAATATTGGATATGTGATCAAGTTTAAAGTACAGTAGATTTCAATCAGTTTATGAGCAGTAGATAAACATATAAATATAAGAAAAGAAAATGCTTCTGTCAAATTTTATTGAAATATGTGATTTTGAGAGTGGTATTTGTACATTGTATAGATTTGATATAATATTTTGACATCCCTTAGTGATATATTTATGTGACTTAAGAGAGTGGAAGTAAGAACTCTGATTACATAACGTGCAAGTCCACAGACAGATCATCTTCCATTTGTTAAAGTTTTGTGAACATGTTTTAACACTCCAACGATTTACTTTCTTTCGATTAAGTTCGTTTTTTACAAGTTTATTTGATTCAAGGTGTTGCACTGCATATTAAACCATTTTGATTTATTGTCGGAGGATTTATTTTCATTCACTGGGAAAATGGCAGGACTTGTGTTTGTATCATGGATACAAATTAAGCTTCAGGATTTTCACTGTTTGTTGAAACGGGTAGTACCTGAATATGTTGTGAAAAATATGTAGAAAATGTCTAAACATCCAAAAATGGAGAAAATCGTGAAGGATAATTATATTCTGAAGGATTATATTTACGAGCAGATGGACAGGAAAATCAACTTTAGGTAACTTACAAAAAAAGATTTCTGAATTAATGTCAAAATAACAATTTTAAAAAGATTTGTTTATATTGCGGAAGGTCTTTATTGCAGTAAATATCAAGTGATATAAACTGCTTAGGAGTTATGAATGTTTAACACCACTTTCAACAAAAGTTCAGTTGTATCACATGGTCAGTTTTATTGGTGGTGGAAACCGGAGTACTTGGAGAAAACCACCAGCTGGTTGCAAGTCACTGACAAACTTTATCACAATGTTGTATAGAGTACACCTTACCATGAACAGGGTTAGAACTCAGAACTTTAGTGCTGATAGGCATTGATTGCACATGTAGTTGTAAATCCAACTACCATACGACCAAGACTAAATTATGCTGATAAAGATTGTCTCATGGTCAGCAGTTTGAAAATTTGATTTTTTAATTTTACCAATTTCATTAACAAACTTTGAACTGAAAAAAAAAAAGTAAAATATTATAAGGATGAAATTTCCTTTTGGCATATTAATTCCTACAGACATCGTAATCTGATTCTAGTGGTTACTGTACCCCAGGTGATATCCTTCTACTGGTACCAGCACTATATTCTTTTCCATCATGGTACCAGGTCAATTTTCCCACCATTTTTCACTATCAATCATTAAGATGTACTTTTCTATGTTCACTGGAGCATTTCTTCATCAATCGTCTTAAATATTTGAGATACAGGTCAAAGTGATGATTAAGATTATATTTATATGGTTAAGGAGAAACTGGCTCTTTCTAACATTAACTTTGTTTTTCATGGTCCAGTGAATATTCCTTACTCACTTTATCTTACTATTTTATGACCATGATTTATATCTTGCCTAGAGTTACCTGGAAGATCAAAGGGGCTTTTACCTGAATCGCCCCAGTTGTGAAAATTTTAGACTTTTACCATTAGATGTGAAACAATGATAGGTTTCATTTCATCTTGGCATGTTTGATTGAAGAAAATGTGTAAAAGGATATTGTATTTTGTTTGTGAAAATATTAACAAACATATTTTCATTATATAAATTTCAGTTGAATCTTGTTATCTTGGGTTTTTTTTTTTTTTTTATTGCTCATAGCTCGAAATTTGGTTCTTTCGTTGAAGCTTTTCGTTCAGTTTAACTCAGATAACACAAATGCCTGGCTATTTCGAAGTAAAGTCATTGGTCCTTTTGACTTCTGCACAAAGAAGATCAACTATTATTTTAATATCCTTTTTTTTTCTTTTTCTTTTTTTTTTCATATGAAACTTATAGTAGTGCCTTAAGTTTTAATTTGACTTGCAGTGATAAGATTTTCATATTTCTGTGTCTTTGATATAGCTAATGGATTATTAGCTTTCTTTTTTGTTATGTGACAGAGGATCTATTAATAGATGGATGCAATGACAAAAGAGAAGAGTGGGAAGTTAAATTTGAAATGGTTGGTGGTAATTCAAACGCCTACAACTACCATTATATATATCACCCTTTTTATACCTCTGTCCGTCCGTCCGTCCGTCTGTCTGTCCTTCCATCCGTCCCAAGATATTTTTCGTCGCATTTTTCTCAGCAACTATTGATGGCTGAAATCTGATATTTGGTCACAAGCTTCATATAGGTACCCCGTATCGTTTTTTGACCTGTCACATTCTTACTTCCTGTTTGCCGACTTGTTTGGTTTTTATGCACATTGAACATATATGTGGGGGTATCACAAGTGAGCATTAGCTCACAGTTCATCTTGTTTGGTACAGTGAAGCATTAAAACAAATACAAAAACCTGATTTCATTCTAGGTCCTAATTTGCAATAAACACAGAAAACAATTGGAGGGGTTATGCAATTTTGTTAATGGGGGTCCTAAGCCTCTTGATTATATGGAGGGTCTATAGGGATTATGGTTTTCAACAATATTTCAGGTATATCGTGGCAGTCTTCATTATATGGAATAATTTTATTTATGCAAAACACTCGCCTAAAAGATTTGCTAGAAATAATTATTTGTCCACACTCGTTTTATATACATTACATGTAAGTATCTTATTTTTTACCTCCTAGCTTGTAAGTAAGATGTCCTAGCATGTTGGAATGTGAAGTAAACCTACCTACTGAAACGAAACCCGGAACACACAGACTTAAATACATTGAAAGAAATATTAACTTGAAATACCATCTTATTAACCGGGTCTCTTTATAAAATGAATTAATTTGTATAACTGATGATCTTCAAAATAAGACGTTTTGTCACGAAGATTTGAATCGTAGACAATCCTATTATTTATAAGATTTAAAATACAGAATTAATAGAATGTCCAGGGTACTTAATCAATTGGACGAGAACGTCATCTTGTTATATGCTATGACTCATTGCCATCAATAGAATGGGCTATTTCTATAAGAACATATACCTTAAGATATACTAGAAAAGTATCATGTCAGCTTATTTTTCGCTGATTTGTAGGGGGCCTTGGTGGCCAAATAGTTAAGGTCAATAAGGTCAATGACATGTAGACACAAGCCTTAACACCAGCTACGTGGGTTCGTGCCCGTATATTCACCCCAAGAGTTAAGATTTCCAGACATATACCCACGATCAGGGGCTTTGCCGGTTTACTTCGTTATAACTGTCCATGGGCTAAATTTCCTCCTCCATTAAGGTGGTACCATACACTTCAGGTAAACTTTGATCTGCTTGTTTAATTTTCTTAGTTTTTTTGGCAGTGTGTTTGAATATATCCACTGTAATAAATATCAAAATTTTAGCAAATTCCAACCAACAGACTCAGAGCTATAAATTCACTAGCCACATAGCAGCTTTTCCCACTGTGGTTTTGATCACCGAGATGCTTGAAATCTGCATACAAACATCATATGATCAAAACTTTCAACTGATTTTAAAGAGTTATCTCCCTGTAGTGTATGGTACCCCCTTAAGTCTGGTAGTCACGATATCTGGAAAACAATCTGATTAAAATCAGCTCTCTCACTTGCTCCCCCTTTTTTGATATGTCGCGGCGTGGGAGATCTGAAGAAATCCCATTACGGGTCACATGTGAATGACCCAATGACATGACCTTTTTCGTCTAATGAAAATTCAGCTTCCGAGATCATGAAAGCGTAATATTCTAATAGTAAACTGCTCCAATATGCAGTACGTCTTCTCTAACAATGATTTGATCATTTCTTGCTGCTCTCTTTTCAACGTTTCAACAGAAAACTGTGTGCAAATTGATTTCAGCACATCTCATATTTATCATCCGCCATCTTTTCGACAAAACTGAAGCGTTGTTTGCTACGAGTAATCTGATTGGTCGAATAAGTTCACAACCCGTAATTACCATATCATTTAATATTCATGACATCGGGTCATTCACATGTGACCCGTAATGGGATTTCTTCAGATCTTCCACGCCGCGACATATCAGAAAAGGGGGAGCAAGAGAGAGATCTGATTTTAATCAGATTGTCTGGAAAATTGTTGAATGTGACATTTAACACGCCATGCACATTCAATTTGATATCTGTGTTTTGACTAATACCCAATAACCCTACCCAAACCACTGATTTGTATCAGACAACGAGGTGAAGTAATGCATTGTCAAGGCTTTGTGCATATTTTAACTGTTTTAGCAACATGTTCATTCGGACTGAATCAGTCCGAAGTTTTAGTTGTCTGTAAGCAGGAAATACTTGTACAAAATTGATTGAAGGCCGAGTTCACCTGAGTATGAATATGGAAAAAGAAATCTGTTATATACAATATGGGCAACTTCTTTTGTTTCAATAGCACTGTATCTTATACATGTAACGTACATTAATAAGTTATCAATATTATTGAAAGTGTAATTAATACTTTAGAATTGGACAATAAACTAAAAAAAAAAAAAATTTCTGCTTTTCAAATTTGCAAATGTTCTTATCTCTTAAAACTTTTGAGGGAATGTTGAAAACATGATTCATAAACCAAGAGTTCACAAAATGTCCTGCCTTGACATCTCTAGTCTCTCTACAGTTAGATTATGACTTAAAAATTTACTCCAAATTATTTTACTGACAAGGAAACCAATGTACTTGAAGAGAATTTTAACTTCTGTATTGATTTCAAATCAATAAAATTCCTTCTTTGAAGGGAAACAAATGTTTGAGACTAACATGTAATGTTATATTTATAATACCTGTTACAGTTTTTATTATATTTTGATATTCCTGGGAAGTTTTAACAGTTATATATCATTTATTGACTCTCGTGATATTAAAGTCCTTTGACTTGCCATTCAAATGGAAAGTGAAGATTTAGTGAATCTGTATAATTTGTCTCATTTTATGGCTCATAAAATCAAAATGGTTAAATTTGCTACAAACCTAGGAAAAATAGGAAAAACTAAAATATATCCTGGTTGAATCAAATAGGGGAATCAGAAATCATGTACTCCTGTACATGTATTAATTCCCCCTACCCATGATCAATCAAAATGTCCAATTTTAAAGTGCTTGCCTCAAGTACAGTAGATCGTGTGATTGTGCACCAGTCGTGTCAAAGCAAAGACTATGAAATTTGTATTTGCTGTTTCTCCGCTAAGCGTGCAGCATTATAAAGTAGTACCTTAAGAGCAAAGACTGGTTGGCTCAGAATTAAGATAATTTTTCTGAGTAGAATGACATGTCTACCAGCAGAATATAGTTTCAGTGAGTTAACATGATAAAAATCCAAATAAGCGTGTTGGTCTAGTATAAAGTGGACATCATCATCATCATTTCATTGAAAATGTGACGTGTTCTCTCCATGATATAGACTAGAGGAAAGTTTGCTCACTTGGCTTTAAGCAACAATCACTCGCTCACTGATTCTAATTTTTAAATGTTGACCTTTTACTTTATATTGCAGCCTTTTATTCAGCAGATAATTAATCAATTTGAGTTCTTGTTTTAGTATAGTATAAGTAGTTCCCTAAAATCATACATAGCTCGACATTTAAAATAAAAATCCTTCTTTTTGCTTAGCTTTAAGTCTATTTTACAAAACCAAGAAAACAAAAACAAATTTTGCCATGACGTGGCTTTGATTTATGGTCGGAAGATTTTTGTTTTGTTTATTATTTAGAGTATATAAGAATATAAATACCATGTTTTAATCTTCCTGAGATTTTAAAATGATGTTAAATATAAACACTATATAGATATGTTAAGTCAATTGACTTTAGTACAAGAGAATAAACAATAGTTATGTCATTTATTTGTATTGAGAAGTATCTAACTAGTGAAAGTAATGTATGACTGATCCCTAAGTATGGGGCGATTTTAGGCTAACTTTGTTGATGGAGTTATTACATATAGTGTGTATCAATTTTAGGCTTGATATTTTTACTGAAAGAATAGTTTTAAATGTTTAATAATGAAATAAAAATAATTTGCAAAAATGCTATTTTTTGCCCAATAAAAAAATAAAATATTGGATTTTTGTTTTATTTTTGATAAAAACGTAAATATCTAATTTAGTGTGCATGATGCCTTTCTGGAATAAATCTAAAGTTAAAATGTTGCAAAGCCAAATATTTTAGAGTCTTTGGAAACAAGAAAACCAAAGGGAAGCTAAATTTATCGTTTGTATGTTATTTTACTCTTAAAAATATTATTTTCTGTTTTTCAAGTGATAGAGTTATGTCCCTTCAATATGTCCACACAAAAAAATGTGCTATTTTATTCCTGTATTTAGATTGAAATTTTAATAACATAATTTACAAGAGATATTAAGATTAAAAATCGTTTCCCAAAAACTTAAATTATATAAAATTTAAAGTTAATCCTTAACAACAAAAAAAGTACCATTAAATAGACTACGAATTTAATGATAATAAAAGACAAGTAATTTAACAATAGAAATATTCAATATTTAGTCATCTTTAAAGAATTTTAAGATGATTAAAGATTTTTAACTATCGTAATATTATGTCTATAATTCTGAGGAAAAAAATAAATAAAAGTGATTTGAACTGTAGATTTTTGTTGAATAGTTAAATAATCTCCGATCAAAGAAATCGTCCAGTTTTCTATCTATAAGGTGATTAGGAGCATTTTAAATTCATATTTTTTCACCCAATCAAATACTGTTAATTGCGTCAAATCAGTATTATAGATATTTAATAGTTAAATAATTGATAAAAGATCAAAAGGACTGGAATTTTTTAAATGGACATGTTTCATTAGTTTTTGTGATTTGAAGGTTTGTCAACATTAGGAAAGTTAAACAGGACTAAAATGTTTCTATTTTCTGTTGATAGATGATTGAGATCAGTGTATGTAAATATACTTAAAAGATTTTAAATTAGTCAATAACATTAAAATTGATGTACTTAAAAATCTACAATAAAGACATGTTTTTCTTTGGATAAATTTGAGTAGAAAACTTGACCACGAAAGAGAATTGGAATTTTTCTATGTTTTGAAAATAGTGATTTCATTGAAAAATATGCTTTTGATGTGCAATTTCGTGCTGCTTTACTTATTTTGAAAACTATATTGATATAGGACTATGAAAATATTTCTAGCCATTCTAGATAGTTGAAATATCTGAATTCTGGAATATGTTATTTGATGCAATTTTCAAAATGTTGTGAACGAAACTGACAAATAAAAATAATTTCTGATAATATTGTGATTTGTATTGTGTGTGAAGAAATATTACTTTATAAAAGTTTCATCCTGTTTAAAAATATAAAAGCTGAAGAAATTGATCTTTGAATTTTGAGGATTGAAACAATGATTTGATTCTATATAATCTGATGGCCACAGCAGCACTGGAAGCTGTACACATTGGGACAGAACTTGACCGAAGAAGAAGTAATGTTTATACTGAAATGTAGGTTTATATTTGTAGAAAAATCAGGTTTTTTTTTGGTTAGATATTTAAACTTGTCTTATTTTTTTCACATTTTTTTTTTTACATCTGTACATGTACAATTAATTTCTGTTGGCATCCATTGCATATGTCAAGAGTTTATTTGACTGAGATTGCACAAGTCAAGTGTCTAAAAGATCCAGATATGATTCCAATAGTATAGAATATTAACAATTTCAAATTTTTCAAATTTATTATTGTTGTTTGTAGTATTGTCTTTTAAAGATACTGTTAAAAATTATGCACTGTGTTCGGTTTATAAGAAATTGTAGAGTTAATCAAATATGTACTTGTTGGGTTTAAAAAGAATGGAATTTTCAGAACAAAAATCTGGTTTCCTCCACCAATAAAACTGAAGGTCATGATATAACTGAAATACTGTTGAAAGTGGCATTAAACACCATGACCCTAACCCAGAACAATATAATAGCTATGAACAGAAAAACTGATGGGTTCCAGAACAGTTAAAACCTTGCTCCGAAACACTTAACATTACATACCATTGATTTCAACCATTAAGTGTTTGGTTCATTTCAGTGATTCATTTGGGAACAAATTTCGCTTCTCTTTGATGAAAATTGACTATTTTATACCTATTTAACAAAAATGTGGTAAATTCTTTGATCCACACCTAATTTTCTTTTTAAGAAGTTCTCACCTCTTGAACAAATTATTAGATAAATGCTTTGCTTTAATTGAAAAATATGTCATTATAATTTTATATTTGGTTTTAATAGTGGAACACGTTTTGAAATGTTTGCCTTTAATTTGCTGTTAATTGATTTTAATTTTTGATACAGATGGTTTTATAGAAATATAAAATTGTTTGAAAATACTATGAATCTTGTTTTGTTTGTGTGAAGTGAATATGATGCTTGAAGCTCATTGGTCGAATTCAATTCTGCTCAATTTTAAATACATGTAGTGAAGTACATGTATAGATTTTCAATTATAAGGTATGAGAAAAAGAGATTAATCAACTTTATACATGTACTGGTAAATATATTCTTGATTTATTAAAGCTGTGTTAAACACCAATCAATCAATTGATTTATCAATGGACACAAAAATGTAAAGATATATTGAAATTATGTCAATTTCTTTCTCATAAGTAAACAAAATTAGTCGAAAAGTTCAATTTCTAGCGTTGAGTATTATAATAGTAGAGCTATAATAAAAAGGTGATATTATTTTAAGGCAAATCATTTTTTATGGCACTCTTGAAATTGCGAAGTAAAATCTTTTTTTGCTAAAACTGTATAAATGCTGTGGATTTACAATTGAATATATTTTGTCTAAGGCAGCTTTCAAAAATTTGTGTTTCTTTCTTTTTTCATTCTCCAGAAAATGTTTTATGTAGACATTGGTCAATTATTTCGATATAAAATATATTTTCATGGCAAAAATAATTTGATTTAAGTAATACAGTATTTTGTTTGAAAGTTACGTCAATTAGATTGGTCACACTAGATCTGGATTTAATTGTTATTTTGATATAAAATAATTTCTAGCGACAAAAATAATTTAATTTTGAGTAATAAAGTTGGTTTTTTTAAAGTTACTTCGATTAGATTGGTCTGGATTCAGTAATTATTTTAACATAAAATATTTTATCTTGGCAAAGATAATTAAATCTTACGTAATACAATATTTTGTTTGAAATTAATTACTTCAATTACGGTAATTACATTGGTCACACTTAAAGGTATGTTTTTCTGGTAATATTGGCTCACTAAACGTAATTAATTACTCTTAAAATACCAAAAAGCTCCATATTCAGACTCTTGATTGAGTTTTACTTGCATAAATTAATTTGGTCACACTTAAAGTTATGCTATCTTGATAATATTGACTCCCTAAACCTAATTAATGACTCGTAAAATTCCAAAGCGCTTGGTACGCAGACTCTTGATTGAGTTATACTCGTGGGGTTGTTTCAGTTATGTTAGTACATGTTAAAAATGTATCGTTTAATTGCTTTGTGAGTTATACTTGTGGGGCTGTGTAGTTATGTTGGTACATGTTAAAAATGTACCATTTAATTCACTTTCGCTCACCTTACAATTTCTTTTGGTGTGCCACAGATCTATATCTTAAAACAGATAGGTTTTCATATAAACTTCTTGTAAGTGACTTTTTGTAAAAGGGAAAACTGTTTGATGTTGTAGTCACAAATACAAAATTTACATAAAACTGTCATTATTTAATCTGTTATTATAAATGGCGTCATCATTTTATGTTCTCTATCTGGTGTTTCATAGAACAGAAACAATTGATATAATACATATAAACATTTAGATTGTTGTTAACATGTCTGAGGCTTCTAGTAGGGACTTTTTTGCACAAATCTTGACTTCTTGGTGTGAACATATAGATATAAAAAAAAAAAAAATTGTTTAAGCTTTAGATCTATTTATAGTCTAAAGGATTGAAGGGTATGGTGTTTAATGCCACTTTCAACAATATTTGAATTATAGCATGGTGGTCAGTTTTATTGATGGAGGAAATCAGTACCCGGAGAGTTAATTGACAGCATGAGAAATCGCAATGAAAAGTTTTGATTTTATTTTTCATTTATATCGGATAAAAAAAAAAATTTGATACATTCAGCATATTGTAAATTGTGAAAATTTGATGGAGAAATTTGAAGCGACCCTTCAGCCACCCCCACTTTTTAAATCAGCCTTGGTTTCTAACTTTAATATGAATTGACAAGGTACATCTTTACATCTTTTGAAGTCAGATTATTGCACATACGTTTTGTGCTTCTGTTGATGATATATACATTTTTGTATGTATATATATATAGATGACTCAGGCTTAATTATTTTTACCTATACCTATTCATTACCTGGCTTACCTGGATTGTCAAATCTGTGCATACCTAACAGATGTACCTGTCCAGAGATAACGCCAAAGTTTTTTGTTATACTGCATTTTTTTTCGGAATATTTGAAATCATATGGCGTCAGTTAAAAACATTGGAATTCAGCAGTCTGCATTTAATTCGATTAAATTTTACTTTGGATTTTACTTTAAACTTTTTTTTTTATGAAAAAAGGATTGTGATTGGATTGTAAAGTATAAAAAATATCTGTTTTATCCCAAAAAAATTGTGTTCAGGTTGTAAAGGATAAAAACAAAAATATCCATTATTTTTGTGTTGGAGTTTTTGATTTTTTTTCTCTTTTAAATAAATTTGATAAACTGTTCATTGAAACAAAACAAAATTGTAGAAACACAATGTTATTCTGTGGAATTTTGAACCTCTATTGAAATTTGTAATATCTGATAAGTTTTACAATGGAACTGAAGGGAACTATTTCGTTATCACTGTGGAATGTTACATCAGTAGATTGTTAGAGAAACAGTTTGGGAATTATGCTAATTGAAATATTATACCACCCATGAAAAAAAGATTAATTAACGAGATTTTGTAATATTTCCACATTGGAAACAGGTGTCAGGCGTTTTGTCACAGTACCAAGTGTTTGTCTTTTTATATTACGGCATATGACATGTCTTTGAAGGAGTAGTTAGAGGCTTATATAAACTATGTACATTCTTATGGCCTATTACTGTACAAGAAATAAGTATGGCCTTTGTGAAGCTAGATCTATGCAGAGACGTTCAGTATATACAACTCCTAAAACAAGGTCAGTTATTTCTTTCTCTTTTATTTCTTCTTTTATTTCTTTGAAATGCCCATCAATTTCTTTGTATACAGAGACAGTCAATTAATGCTTTCTCTTTCATTTCAGTTTCTTCTTTCTCTTTCATTTCTTCATTTACTTTTTTTTAAATAGATAAATTTGTCTTGCATACAGAGACTGTCAGTTACTTCTTTTGCATCTATTCTTTTCTCATTAAAAAAAAGTTATTTCTTTATGAAATACAGATCATTTTGTTTTGCTTACAGAGACCATTACTTACTTCTTTCTCTTTCATTTCTTCTTTTATTTCTTTGAAATACATATCAGGTTTTTTTTTGTATAGGGTGTGATTTTGACTCTTCTTATATTTGTTGCTCTTAACAATCATTGAGTGCCTATCACCACTAACGTTGTGAGTTCGAATCCCACTAAGACGAGGTGTACTCGATACAACATTATGTGATAAAGTTTGTCAGTGACATGCAACAGGTCAGTGGTTTTCTCTGGGTACTCCGGTTTTCTCCAGCAATAAAACCGACTACCACGATATAACTGAAATATTGTTGAAAGTGGCATTAAGCACCATAATCCCCCTCTTTCATTTCTTCTCTTATTTCTTTGGAATACATATACGTTTTTTGCATACTGAGACCATGGTTCGGAAATAGGATGTGATTTCGACTCTTCGTTTATTTGTTGCTCCTAACAATCATTAGAACTGAAGACATATATTCTTTTATCATACAATGTATACACTTTCTATATATATTTACAACCTTTATGTCTTTGCTAATGCATTCCTGTGAATTGCTATGAGTTCATAATTTGGCACACACTGTAAAAATTTGTTAATTGACATTAGAATATACCTGATTTGATCTTTAACTTGTAGATAATTTGATGCAGTGCATTGGTTCTTTTCAATGTCAAATTCTACTTTATTTTGATAAGAAGCAGTTTATTGTTTTAGTTGCTAACAGTCTTCAAAATTGTTTTTATTGTATATTGCATGCAGTACAAAATTCTTCATTTCAAGTAAAAAAATGTGAATGAAACAGAAGATTTTAATTTATAAATAGAATATACAATAGTCCCCCTATTTTAAACTTCTCCCTCCAAAGGTCATCCGGAACCATCATGGTCGTAATCGTTTGGTAGTTGGATTTACAACTACCTATGCAATCAGTGTCTATCACCACTAAAGTTGTGAGTTCGAATCCCACTCATGGCGAGGTGTACTTGATACATTATGCAATCATCGCTTATCACCACTAAAGTTGTGAGTTCGAATCCCACTCATGGTGAGGTGTACTTGATACAACATTATGTGATGAAACTTGTCAGTGACTTGCGGAAGGTCGGTTGTTTTTCCGGATACTCTGGTTTCCTCCACCAATAAAACTGACTGCAACGATATAGCTCAAATATTGTTGAAAGTGGCATTAAACACCATAACCCACCATTAAAAAGCAGAAATAAGAACACAAAAAAGCTGACAATCCTAACTATGATCGCCTATGCCAGTCTTCGCGCTAACCCACTTGCCCGAAGACTTGATTCGGACAAGTGAAAATTATGAAAGAATTTGTTTGAATTATTAGAAAAAAAATTAAAATTTGGCTTTCGGGCAAGTAGGTGAACAAATTTAAGGCAAAGACTGCTATGTACGGAGAAATTTAACATTAGTTTGACATTAATTTCTCAATTTTATTAGTCAATTATGATATAAATGGTTGTAATATAGACAATGACTACATGTATGTTATATAGACAATACATACAGGTATGTTGTAATCAGGAAATGTTTGATGTTTTACCTGGTGTATAACAATCAATTAACATTTATAACCAGACATTACTGTTTGTACAGAGACCATGTTGTTCATTATAACTATGATGAAATTTATCTTGTCATCTCTATGCTGAGCCATTTATCATTGTAAATATGATTTGTTCCCCACGTTTTGATATAAATGGCTGTGTTCGTCTAAGCCATCAGTATTACTGAAATTTACTGGTTGGTTAAATTTGGTTTGTATTTGTACATTGTTAGATATCTCTAATCCTGACTACCTTAAAATTTGTTGTTTCAATTTTCATTTTGATTGTGTTGTATTTCTGATTTTTGACGCCCAACTACCAAGAAGTATAAAAATTAACATACTGTGTGTTTTCCCATTTAGGCCTCCTGGTCTTTACACTCCTGGACTATTAATAGATATAAGATAAAATATTGTTTTTTTTTATCCATCTCCCCCACCCCCTTTCCCAACCTAACATGTTACTACCCCAAAAATATATAATGTTCATTTAATGAAAAGAAAAGGAAGAAATGTTATATTTACCTGTTTTAGTGTGTATTTAAAAAGTAATAGAAGTGTATGAAATTCATAGCTCTTAACAAAAAAGGGGGCGGTTAAGAGCTATGATTCCATTAAACAACAATTTAATTTTTTAATGTATGTTTAATTAGGATACATGTATTACTCTGATTGATTAAAGTTTACTGGAAACTGATTTGATTAAATCTGGTCAATATGTGGGAAGTTGATGATTGGAAAACTTGTAGTTTTATTTATACAAAAATGTATAATCTCTTTGTATATTTCAGGCTCGAGGCTTTGATGGGACTAGACAGAAGTCATATACAAGATGAAACTTTAAGACATGCATCATGGTATCAAGCTGGTATACCAAGGTAGGTTACTCCGGAAGAAAGACTAAATTTATCGGGGGCCTTCGTGGCCGTGATGGTATGCAATCAATGCCTATCACCACTAACGCTGTGAGTTTGAATCTCACTCAAACAAGGTGAACTCTTTACAACATTATGTAATAAAGTTTGTCAGTGACTTGCGGCAGGTCGGTGGTTTTCTCAGGGTACTCTGGTTTCCTCAACCAATAACCCTAACCAAGAAATTCATGACGATTTCTCAGACTGTCTGAAAATTAGTTACTTCAGCTCTGAATCAGGATTTGTCAAACTTGATGTGGGATGTTTCAAGGGAATCTAAAAAAAAAAATAGAAGTCACATATAACAGATATTCATATAGCATCACTGTTTGGTCTTTATTTCAATAAAATTACTTACTTACTTACTTACTTTATAGCACAGGTTCAATCAGTATTAAATGTACTATGAAGGGAAATAAAATCAAGATCACATAAGTTAAGTATTTGCTATCATCAAGGCAGGTTTGACTCAATATTTTAACTGAATGTTTGTTACACTAGTGTCTTATGATATACTGATTAAAGAATAAACAGCACAATTACTTTGTTGATCCTAAATATAAACATTAGGAACAAACAAGAATCAACAAATACATTTAGGAAAAGACAACTCTGTAAAAAAAAAAAAAAAAAAAAAAAACATATTCATGATAGTAAACCTAAAGAAGGAGGAAGACCTAAAACAACATGGAGGCGCACCATCGAAAATGAAATAAAGGAAAGAGGATACACCTGGGGCACAATAGAAAGAAAAGCCAACAACAGAGAAGAGTGGAGGAAACTTGTCCTTGCCCTATGTGCCATGAGGCATAGCAAGGACTAAAGAAAAAAAAATTATAGTAAACAGTAACATGACAGAACCATTGGACAAGTGCTAGATTCTGTGTCATGGAAATGTTTTTTTGGGGGGGAGGGGCTTTGAATGTTTTACACAACTTTCAACATTATTAGAACCACTTATGTGGTGTAAGGGTTAGATGGTTACCTCAAGTGTGGTAGATTAAAAAAAATACCAAAAAGACTGTAAAATTGGTTTTGTCCACTTTTCTTCTATGCATGCAGCATCAAGGAGTATGAACAATAACTGGTTGCCTTAGGGGGTGTATAAAATGACCGAGTGTAATGACATTTCTTCCTGTGTTGGTCTTATACAAAAAAGAAATCATCATCAACTTGTTCTTGCCATGATACATATGTGCAAAATTCCTAAATGCATTTTGTGTAGTCATTTTACTCCAACAAACATTTCACAGCTGTTCTTGACAAGTAAAATGTGATTTGAATTTATAATTATTCCTTTTAAATTTTCTGAAATTTTGTTTTTCATATTTTCAGAGAAATTGCCTTAGAAATACTACAGCAAGAAGATATAGGATCGTTCATTGTAAGAGATAGTACAACACATCCAGGTTGTTACGCCTTGTCAGTCAGAGTACCGAAATATGATAATCCTACAGGAATCTCTCATTATCTTATATTAAAGACACAACGAGGAGTCAAGTTAAAAGTAAGTTACTCCTCATGATCCTCATTATAGTAGTCTCTTCCTCTCACAGGAGGTTCATAGTCCACTTGGGAGGGAGTCCTCTCACAGGAGGTACATAGTCCACTTGGGAGGGAGTCCTCTCTCTTAGGAGGTTCATAGTCCACTTGGGAGGGAGTCCTCTCACAGGAGGTTCATAGTCCATTTGGGAGGGAATTCTCTCTCTTAGGAGGTACATAGTCCACTCGGGAGGGAGTTTCTCTCTCACAGGAGGTACATAGTCCACTCAGGAGGGAGTTCTCTCTCTTAGGAGGTACATAGTCCACTCGGGAGGGATTTTCTCTCATAGGAGGTACATAGTCCACTCAGGAGGGAGTTTCTCTCTCACTGGAGGTACAAATACCATTGGGAGGTAGTTCCCTTCTCTCATAAGGTTCACAGTCCATTGAGGGGAAGGGAGTAAAAATACCCTTTATCCCTTCACCAAAGGCCACTTAGTCAATGCACATGAGAAAGTGGGTGCTACTAGATAAGATTAATAGATATTTCTGAATCTTCATATTTTTTTCTTAATTACCAACGACTAACTCATATTATAAGTAGAACTCCCTCAAGAACAGATAAAATACACAACATTGGGCCTGTTACTTGTTAATTTTCATAAACACTAGGTAATTTTAAAGTACTATCGATCGTTAGTCATATGACGACATCATGTAAGATCACCTAAAATACACAACATTGGGCCTGTTACTTGTTAATTTTCATAAACACTAGGTAATTTTAAAGTACTATCGATCGTTAGTCATATGACGACATCATGTAAGATCACCTAAAATACACAACATTGGGCCTGTTACTTGTTAATTTTCATACACACCAGGTAATTTTAAAGTACTATCGATCGTTAGTCATATGACGACATCATGTAAGATCACCTAAAATACACAACATTGGGCCTGTTACTTGTTAATTTTCATACACACCAGGTAATTTTAAAGTACTGTCGATCGTTAGTCATATGACGACATCATGTAAGATCACCTAAAATACACAACATTGGGCCTGTTACTTGTTAATTTTCATAAACACTAGGTAATTTTAAAGTACCATCGATCGTTAGTCATATGACGACATCATGTAAGATCACCTAAAATACACAACATTGGGCATGTTACTTGTTAATTTTCATAAACACTACTGACTAGGTAATTTTAAAGTACTACTGCTACTCTGCTAGTGATATGATGGTATCATACAAGACCAAATAAAATACACAACATTGGGCCAGTTACATGTTAATTTCCATACACACTAGGTACTGTTAAGGTACTATTGCTAGTCATAAAACGATTTCGTGATGTACTTTATCATCTATATAAGATTCTGACTATAGCTTCCTATTTCAGAAATAGGCTTGGTTATCTTCATGATGTTTGTTTAATTTTAGAATAGTGTGAAAATTTCCATATATTTGCTGTGTTTAATTTTAGAAAAGTTTGAAAATTACCAAATATTTGGCATTTGTTTAATTTTAAAATAGTTTGAAAATTACCATATAATTGCTGATTTCATCATAAAAATGTCCCAATGCCTTCTGGGTGATAAAAAGTTTGTTTTATTAAGAACTGAAATATTTATTTAATCAACTGTTATCAAGTAGGCTGTAATAGACATAAGAGAAATTAATTCCTTATTTTTACCTGTAATTAATTCTTTATATTTTTTACCTGTAAGGAGTGTCATGAGATGTTCATTATTGATTTCTGTCCATATGAAATTGCACTTTATAATTAATGTCGCTTGCACTTAAAGGGAGATAACTTGGAAAACTACTACATTTATATTCCATGTACCAAGCATTTTTATTGGGTTTTTTAACCAGCAAAATTCCATCCTGAATGGATTGTATGCACAATAAAGGGTTAGGGTTATGGTGTTTAACACCACTTTCAACAATATTTCAGATATATTGTGACGGTCAGTTTTATTAATGAAGGAAGCCGGGGAATACCACTGACCTGTCTAAAGTCACTGCCCAACTTTATCACATAATGTTGTATCAAGTACACCTCGCCATGAGTGGGATTCGAACTGATTTCATAGGTAGTTGTAAATCTACATGGTACAATGGTTTAATGAAATGAACAGATTTTTTACAACAGAAGCCTTTATGTATTTAATAGAAATTATATGACTACCATTAGTCATTTCTTTTAAAAGTGAAATAAGGTTTCTGGCCTAACAGTCATTAAACTCAAGTACAAGGTTTGTTTTTATATTCAAAAATCGTCCACATTAGAACACTGTATTTACGGTAAGTGTTATGATTGGCCGTTTTCGAGATTTAACCATCTTATGTTCTGCCATTTGCAAAGATTTTGTCATCATGTCAGTTGTTAAGGGCTTTATAATCTTATTAGAAAGATGAAAATATTAAAAGTTGAACAATCTAAAAAAAAATGTTTTTTCGTATTTTACAGGGTTTAGATAAAGAATGGCCAGATTTATTAGCACTAGTCACCCATCATACAGTAATGCCAGAAATGTTACCATGTACGTTACGACTTCCTCATAAATCTAAAAATCCTACGTATAAAGACAATGATAAGGACGAGAAAGACGAAGATCCGGACTATCAGAGATTGTCAGATTTTACGTCAATGATGGAGGCATTGAAAAAATGATTGTGTGTAGAGTCATTATTTTGTGATACATGTTTTACATGCTTTATTGTGCAAAGGAGTACATTTTTTCGTCATGGTGTAAACCTTCTTGGTTGTCATGGATACTCCACCTTGGTTAGTGTGATAAAATCAAGGATATGATTTTGTAAGATGAAAATACATGTATTCCTTTGACAAACAATCGATAAAATTAAGGCAATTTTTTCGTTGCTGAGCATGTGCAATACAAACAAACTGTATTCTTGGAAACTAGCAAGAATAAAAACACTGGTTACCAGTATGTGACTTAATTATTCTGTAACCATAGCAACAATGCTGAATTTTGAAAATCCAAATGTATTTAATGACAATAGTGCTTATAAGGAGTGAACTGACATTGATGTACAATGTAGGGATCATTTGTATGTGTCTGTCAATCCTTAGGATTTCAAAAATAGGGGAAAGAATCGGTAACATGTGGCATAAAATGTCTGATGTTATCGCATCCAGATTTGACCTAGTCACTTGATCTATATAAATGAAATTGTGTTTGACTAGATAAGTGTCACATATTTCATCTTTGCTAAATAACTGTAGTGAAAATTTTCGACAAAGGTAACAGAAATTGTTTGTGCTTGGAAACTACTCAAATTGGCTTGTGAAGTTTACTGAAACTGAAGGGAGATAATTCACCACACTTGTTTGGTAATTTGTTACACTAGAAAAAACATTTTCATCGGATTATTTTTCTACAAATTTCGACAAGTGCTTCATTTTGGTTTTTTTCGTAGTAGAATATACCTGTATGTATAACAATGTTTCAAAACAGAAACAAATACATGAAATAACCCTAAAATCAAATTCCTAACACATTTAAAATGTGCCAAGTAAAACGTTGTGTATGTGTGTATTTTTCGACACAATGTGATTGTTTGTGTGCAGAGCTGGTGTTTGAAAGTGAATGGGTTTTTTATGCATGTGATGGAGGTGAATGAATGCTTTATGTGTTAAACTGTTAAACAAACTATTTAATGTTATACATGTATCTTATTAGTGCAATAATATTAAAAATGAAAAAAGACAGACAAACAGTGTGAACATTCATCCATTTTCTTTGATAGAAATAGAGAGAAAACGTCTGTTGTTCTGGCATATTATGCTGAAATATGTGTTGAGCAGACGTCTTTAGGCAGGGAAAAATGCCTTACTGAAATATGTGTTGAGCAAACATTTTAAGGCCAGGAAAAAAATGTCTGTGTTTTTGCTAACATTGTTGAAAAACGAATAGGTAAAAATAATACGCAAAACTTTTAAAAAAATATTTGGTTTAAATTTTTACCTAAGTTATATAGGACAAGGATCTGACTTCAACAGTGTTTATGTGATAAAGTTTGTCAGTGACTTGTGGCAGGTCAATGGTTTTCTCCGGGTACTCCGGTTTCCTCCACCAATAAAATTAACCGCCACGATATAACTGAAATATTGTTGAAGTGTGGCATGATACACCATAAACCAAACCAAGGCATCAACAGTGTTTGTCCAAATATAGCAATTAAAAACATTAGGGTAGGTAATGTTAGCAGAAACACAGGTAGTTTTTTGTTGGCCATGTGTCTTTTTTTTTTCCTGAAAAGTCAAATTTTAATAGAGTAGTTTTCTGCCATATTCTGTTGATTGAACTGTGTATATGTTAAATCTGTACTTAAGTTATTTATTTTTATATTATAGTATATTACCAAAGTATGGTTGATTATGAGAATGTATCTGTTACAGTGTAAATATCTTGTATATTAAAATAGTGTTGGGACTGGACACTATAAAACTGAGAATGGAAAGGTATCCGAAAAGATGTTCTAATAGTAATCTTTTTTTAATTTCCATTTCCATTTTCTCTTTTCTTTTTGACATTATTAAAATAATATTAAAACTTTTTAAATTTGATAATGGTTGGAAAAAACTATTATTTCGTAAAGTTTTTTAATTTTTTTTTTTATTGTTTTTAAGTACATGTATTCTGTATCTATATCTGGAGTAAAATATTCAGAATTTTCTTAATATATCAGTTTTTTATGAAATGAAATTTGTTGAAAATGATTTTTTATTAATTTCAAGTTTCATATTTAAAATTGTCTTAAAATTTATGTTTCAGAATCTTACACTACTAATTTTGTTATTTCTTTTAGTATTCACAATCAGTTTTTTTAAAGAATTTTTTTTGTGGAGATAATCTTTTAAATTTTTATAGAAGATAGAAGATACAAATTGAAATAGTAATGTTGTGATAAGATATTCTTGAGATTTAATTCGCTGTACTGTGATCAGATTGTAGACTTTTATCGTTTTTACAGGACATTCTGTTAAAGGTTGTTCTTTTCTTTTTTTTTTTATCAAAGTTAAGGAATGATGATAATTTTATCAGAATTTTTATCTAGTGTTAATCTACAATCTTGCAACTGACGAAGACGGTTGTGCCGTCGAAAATTTTTGCAATACTTTGTTTAAATATAGTGTTAATCTGATAGATTTTAAATGTTATCTGGTAATTANGATCAGATTGTAGACTTTTATCGTTTTTACAGGACATTCTGTTAAAGGTTGTTCTTTTCTTTTTTTTTTTATCAAAGTTAAGGAATGATGATAAATTTATCAGAATTTTTATCTAGTGTTAATCTGATAGATTTTAAATGTTATCTGGTAATTAAAAAGTTGATTTTTGTTTTAAAAAAAAGGAGTGTTACAACACACAAAAGATGCCTTAAACGACTGTTATTATTGAACAATAAAGGGGAAGTAACTCAATTTTTTTTTGTAACATCCTGAATCATTTTTTTCACTAATGTTTTAAGCATTGTTTAGACTGTTAGTATTTACCAATAAAGGGGAAGTAACTCAATTTATTTTTTGTAACATCCTGAATCATTTTTTTCACTAGTGTTTTAAGCATTGTTTTTTTAAGAACATAAAATTAATCTCTGTTCATTAATTTCTTAAAATTTCAATTATTTTTAATTCATTGAAAGTTTTTAAAATTTGTGTTTCAATTAACAAGCACATCTATGTCACTGTGCTGATGAAATTACAATTTAATATTGCACTTTTTGACACACTTTTATTAGAACAATCAATACAATCCTTGATCTGAATGATATTATATTTATGAAATATTTCTCCATTTTATTTGTGTTAATTAGAAAAGTAAAGAAATTGATTATTTTCCCTCATTAGTGATATAATTTACATAAGCAAATCTATTTTTTTGTACTGCTGATGTATCTAGAGTCAAATTTGCAACAGTCAATTCACAGACAAGACGAGTCAAATTTACAACAGTCAATTCATAGACAAGATATTGACAGAAGAGAAAATGCTGTTATTTAATGATATTATTATTTTACAATTTTTTTCATCCGAGAACGGTGCCACATTTATACCAGATGTTGACATACTCTTCTATTCAGTCTTTAAATCTTCTAGATCTATTTCAGTTATTTATAGTAACATTTTGTTTATTGTTTTATTTGTTGGCAAAGTATGTTCAACTAAATCTTAGTATTATCATAAACATCATCTTGCCTAAATAAAAATAAAAATATGACATGTATATACTTTTCTTTTAGTGCCTAAGACACTTCCACGATATACCGTAATTACTGGTGCATAATGCACAGGATTTTTCCCAGATTCTTTATTTTGTAGGAGGGGTGCGCATTATAAACAAGAACAATGTGTTTCACTCTTTCTCAGACCGGGAAATCACATGTCCGCCATGTTTTTTTGTTTACTATTGTCAACATTCAAAGTTAAATATTTCTTAAATTGTTTGGACACTATTCCACAAAATAATTAAGTGCATCTACTATGTTTTAATTATTGAAGAATTGAAACTGTCTAGTGCATGTCATAATTACTTAGTGTTTAATTAGACTGCCAGACTGTGTTTACACAAGATTATAGTGATTGAAATAAAAAGAAAGGAAACAATAAAATGTATTTGACAATTTTTATGTCAAGTCTAATTAGCTTGATTGCTCCCAGGTGAAGTTAAATCCGATGAACAAAAAATTACAACAATCTGTTATGATTGCATGGCTTGGATGCTCTTTCATTACTAAATAAAAGGCATTGTTTGTAGTTCAATCACGATCATTAATTATTTGGTCAATTTTAAAAATAAAAAAATAACGGATTGTCGGCGATCTTTGATGTATGTAACAACCGTATTTTCTACAACTCTTCACAAGCTTAGCAATGTTCAACAGTGTCATAATAATTGACAATTGTTTGCCTTTCTTTATTCTATATCATTATTTTCTGTCATCTTCAACTATCAACTGCATTAATATACATTCAGATCTGGAATTTAAACTTATATTTACTGATGCTGTACTAGATTTAGAATCCATTACACAACATCCGGATAACAAAAACATCGTATGAAAACGCCAATAAAACCCAAAACATTTCATATTTTGCAACTTTATTGAAGATGAAAAGAGATAAATGGTTCTTAAATTCTACCACCAAATGAAACATGCTCAAAGGACTGAAAAATGTATACGATTGATATTTAATGCTTTCATTTCTGACCACGATTTTTTTTTTTGAAAGTCCATGTGCATTATAGACACGAACTAGTTTTTTTCTGGAGATTTTCAAGGCCAAAAGGGGGTGCACATTATGCACCAATGTTCATTATGCAACCCTAATTACGGTAACTGAAATCTTGTTGAAAGTGGTGTTAAACACCATAAATCAACCAACCTTTAGTGCCTAAGATTGACCATTATTCATCCATCTTGTCATTGTAATTTGTTAGAGTTACTGTGTTTAACACCACTTTCAACAATATTTCAGATATATCATGATGGTCAATTTATTGGTGGAGGAAACTGGAGTACCCAGAGAAAACCACTGACCTGTTGCAAGTCACTGACAAACTTTATCACATAATGTTGTATCGAGTACACCTTGACATGAATGGGATTTGAACCACAACTTTTAGTGTTGATAGGCACTGATTTCCCAGGTAGTTGTAAATCCAACTACCATACGTTCATGATCATGACGGTCATTGTAATTTGTATTATGTATGTTGTACAGTATCTCAGCTATATCCTTGATGAGAATAGTTTTAACCTACAATAAATCTTGTTGGTTAGACAGTGGTGCTGGGGTGTGCCTATTGATGTACAATGGATAGGGTTGAAAACTTTCTAATTTGTAGTGGACGATGATCAAATGTTACTGATCAGGAACTGCTGCACGTTGTTTTTTATGTGTAAGGAGCTTGTCATTCATTTACATCTCTTCCTAAGTACGAGTTGTATATATGATTGTCCAGCACAACCAGCCAATGCCTCTTTTTAGAAGGGTCGTGCCCCTTTGTGGAGAAGCTAGGTCCTATTTCTATACTCTGAGGATATCAAGGATAATAGTATGTAAAATGTATCAGGATCGCTTCAGTGATGTAACAATTAAAATTCTCGTCTCTAGTGCAAGAAGATAGTAAGTTCAATCAGCAGTCAGGTCAAAGCAAAGACTGTTGAATTGGTATTTGCTGCTTCTCCGAAAAGTACTCGAGGACTGGTTGACTCAGAATTGGGAATAATGTATCGGAAACATATCTACATGGAGGGCCATTGTTTCACTGAGCTAGCATTATAAATGATCAACCAGATCTTGAATTTTGACCAAACCTCAAATACAATGCAAACTTTTAGGAGTCATTTTCTTCGATAATTTGTATATACAGTCAAACCTGTCTATAAAGGGCACTCAAGGGAACCTGAAAATGTGCCCTTTATAAGCAGTTGCCCGTTATATACAGGTTAAAATAATATGCACTATTCATTAATGGGAAAAATGAGGCTGCCCTTAATAGACAGTGATTTGCTATATAGAGGTGCCCTTTAAGACAGGTTTAACTGTACCAGGTAAGATTATGATCCCTTTTCAGGTCATCTGGCCCATACAGCAGATGGTGGTATTGTCATCACATTTATTCCCCCATCAGATACCACCAGTCCAATTGGCGACACACTTGGCAGAAATTCTACTTGGATGGTCCTCGACATTGTATGTAATTAATGACATGTTCAGATACTCAACATGGCTGCTGGGGCCAATTATGCTTTTCCATTGGCTGAAATTTTAAATGTCTGCATCGGTAGGCATGTTCTGTATATTACCCTGTCCAAAGCCATGTTTTTCTTGCTCATCACCGAGAGGCAAAGTTAAACATAGGACCTGATGGATTTAACAGTTATCCCTACTACTGATTTTTCCCTTGAATGGTTGAGTTGACAGACTATCATTTGGTTTTTTCATTCAATGGTTTACGTGCTCATCTCAAGTGGGTTCAGCTCCAGTCGGATCAAACCACCAAAGACTATAAAATTAGTATTTGTTGCGTCTGTGCTATGCATGCAGCATTAAGGAGTAAGAGCAAATACTGGTTGACTCGGTAACAGAATAATGTGTCCAAGTGGAGGGACATGTCTATCCGCTGACAATTGTTTCAGTGAGCTAACACTTTAAAAATCCAATTAAGCATGTTGGTCTAATGCAAAGCGGACATCATTATTTCATCAAATGTAACTTGTTCTCGCCATGATATAGCTGAAAAATTTATCATTTGGTGCTAACAATAATAGCTCACTCATTTAATGGTTGGTACTGTAGGTCAAGGCCATGGACGAACCCACTGTACTTTAATATCACAAATGATAGACCAAATAAAAACAAAACAATAAAAACGCATGCACACCTTTATTTCTGATCACTTGTTTGTGAGAAAAGCTCAGTAAATGATTCACAACGTGAAGGTTATATTGTAAAACTAGAGAATTTTATATAAAATATATCTAGTAGCAAAACATCAAACAGTGTTCTCATAAAATAGCAAATCTTTGGACGAAATTATGACTAAACAAAAACTGAGAAAAAAATGGACGGATAAAAGTTTTTATCACAGATCCTCTCATTGCTTCATGGACTATTCCTTAACAAATTTCAGGGGAGATATGAATAAAAATGCTTTGTTACTACAGACAGATCTAAAGAACAAATTCAAGGGTCTTTTTTTCTGATATTCATAAAATAAAAATAAAAACTGACAATGAAACATTAACTTGGTTGGCAAAGCAGTAGTGATAGCATTTTCAAAGATATAAACTTATATTAATGATGTGGTGATATCTGACTTATCTTTTGTTTTGTTTCACACTATACTGCTATCTTTCATAATTTTCCAATATTTTGTTTTTGCCTTTTTTCAAAAATCATCTTCCTATTTTGTTCCATGTTTTCTCCCCTAAAAATAACGAACAGCCATAAAAAATAAACATGTAAATATAAACATTTAAAATAAAATAATTTTATCACAAATGACAACTAAAAAGCATCAACAAAAACAATAATAGATTATCTCCCTTTGTATTTAAACCCATGACTAAAGTGTTCATCTATATAAATAGTATCCACTCATTGCTGGGGGGCTATATGTTATATTTATGTTTCAAATTTAGCAAAAAAAATTATTAAAACATCCTATAATTAAGAACTATTCACAAAAATCTACCAATAAAATTTGTTCAATCTAGTAATGGGGTTATTGGTGTTTAACCCCACTTTCAATCAATCTAATAAACCAACAATTAATTGTGCATATTTAAAAAACTATCACAGATACTTTGATAACAAGTTTCTAAATATAGAAATGATGCAATAGTTTGCCTTGCTGCTCAATCATACTGATTTTCTTTCCTCTTTTGACTTGAGAATAATGATATTTTAGTGTCACACAATGAAATGAAGAAAAGAATAGCACTCATTCAAATCATTGACGTTTTAGCTTGCAAATAACACACGACATTATATATCAGCAGAATAAAAAACAACTCTCTCTTCAATCTTCAAGTATAAAAATATAAATTTGCTGTTAGTGTGTTGATATTTAATATTTTCACACAAACAAAAGGCAAGTTTTCTTTCATTCTTAAAAGATCTTTCGTAGATGCCAACAAAGGGCTGTTCATTCTGTGTGGAGTGCCAAATCTATTTTTATCTATAAAATATAACTCTATGATTGAGGTGGTTTGGTAATACTGATTACATCACAATATTCAACAGCTGGCAACATGATGTGCACTGACCCATGACAAAAAATAGTCATGTGATCAACTGACCTCAAGTTGCCATGACTACAAAAAAATAAAAACCCTCAACAAAATCTAAAAACTACCAAAAAAATGTGATTTAATAAATATATTAATATTCATATTAAAATGTGTAATGAACTACTCACAACCTAAATTAATTTTTTAAAACAAATATTTGATTTCATGCAAAACAAAACAAAATGGCCTTATAAATATAGTGCTGCCATTACAAGAACTTGATATTTCAAGAGACTAACAAACCCAGATCATTTACATCCTAGAGACCATTGGAAATTGAATTCTAAAATCTAGGCAGTGTAAATGATCTTTTGTGCTATATGGACCATGTTAATTACCCATTCATTTCAACCTTACAAACATTCATTTTTAACCAATGAGAAAGTGTTTAAAATTTACTTCTTTTGAAATTTTCATTTACATTTTTTCTTTTTAAATAATGTTTGTCTCTTCAATCAAGTTTAATGCTGGAAAATATGTAATAATAAAATAAAAAACAAATAAATATTCACTTGGAATGTCTATATAAACAAAAGGAATGACATTTTCTTAACAAACACACAGAATTGCTATAAATAAATGTCACATGATCTCTCATACAACAGTCTCATACTCTGCAGTTTATTTCAAGAGTTTTTTACGCAGTGCTATCGGACTCTGGGTTCGTCGCATTGCAGGGGTGGATGTTAACCTGTCAGAATATTTCAATGGCGAACGTCCTGGACTGGTTTTCCGTCTTGGTTGTGTTCTGTAACTTCCACGGAATTCTAAAGAATCGTCCAACTTCCTGGTTTCTGTTTCTAAGAGAAGTGGATCGAGTGACTGGTCCCGAGTGACGTTAGAGAGAGAAGAATCCAGCATACTACGAATGTCTTTGATTTCATCACCTGTACGAGCACTGCGTGAAATGTATTGCTGTCGTTTTCTCATTTCTGTCGAAAGCTGATCTTTAAGAGTGGCAATCTAAAATCAAATTAAGTCCATAAGTTAGAGTCTATTTTATAATTGATTGATTGCTTGGTGTTTAATACCAACTTTAGCAGTATTTCAGTTATATCGTGGCACAGTCTACTTTAATATCAACTTTAGCAGTATTTTAGTTATATCGTGGCACAGTCTACTTTAATACCAACTTTAGCAGTATTTTAGTTATATCGTGGCACAGTCTACTTTAATATCAACTTTAGCAGTATTTTAGTTATATCGTGGCACAGTCTACTTTAATCAGTAACCATATTCATTTATTTTTGTCAGTGACAACATAATTTAATTTAATTCTAAATTTATCTAACGAGGATTGCTGATAGCCGATGGCTACGAGTGGTTTACCAATATATATATATATTTTTCTTAAATGCTATTATTTGTTTTCAATGTGAAAGACATCAATTAAAATATAGAAAAAGGATTCACAATTTTCATCCTTCAACAAAGATTTTTTTTAAAAACCGACATTTCAATACAGGTGGCGATTTCTTATTTATCATAATACTGATAAAGTCATGATTGAATTCGATTTTACTATGGATGCCTAATGGCACTTGTAACAATATTTCAGTAATATTTTGTGATCTTTTTGGCTGATCATATATTTTTGTCCTCAAGCGTAACACCACTGAAATGAGATCACACCCCAATGCCTATCTCAAATAAGGTTTCCAGACACATACACGATACCAGGAGTTTCCTCAAGTAAGTTTGTTATAACTGTCCATGCTTTCTTCTCCCTCACAAAGTCTGACAGTCAAAATATAGTCGAAAAAATGGCTGAAAGTGGTGAACACCAACAACCTAACCCAGCCCTATACACACCTCCCACGAAAGGCCACCTCCTCTATCCGGCTGGATTTCTCTTGCATTCACTCATTTTAATGTACCCCTCTTATAAGGCCATCCATTCTGACATGGAAAAGTGGCCTCACTTGAGGGAGACAATTTAGTAGTATTTTACTCTCTCAATACATCTGAAATCTGTTCTGTTAAGAGGGATGACCCTTGGTGGGAGTGGCCTTATAAGAGGGGGGATTGAAATCTGGTCTGTTAAGAGGGACGATCTTTGGTGGGAGTGGCCTTATAATAGGGGAGACTACTATATAATATTTACTTAATTTTTCTATATTTAAAATTAACACTATCAAAAACATCACTTACTGTTTCTTCAAGACCCTTAATTTTAGTTCTGTTTGCTCTTTCTCTGGTTTCTAGCATTCTTTCTGCTTGAATCTGAGCTGTTCGGAGTCTCTCTGTCTCCATCTCTGTTTCAGCTCTATGTCTTGTGGTTACATCTATCAACCTACGAATAAAATAAAATTTATCAATAATTTGCAATAGAAATAAATGGAAATACTTTACATTCATGAGTCAAAAAAGTTTCCCCACAAAAATATTTCCCAATGTATTTCATGTAAAACCACTTATTATAAAGTTTGTCAGTGACTTGAGACAAGACGGTGGTTTCCTCCACCAATAAAACTGAAATATATTTAAAAGTGGTGTTAACCACCAACTAGAGGCTCACATGAGCCTGTATCGCTCACCTGACATAACTAAGTCCTCTTAAGAATGTCTGCATGCCGAATACATCTAAGTTACTATTCAAATCCCATAGGGTTCTATGTTAAAACTATGTCTGCTCATGGCAGCCATCTTGGATGGAGGTAGTAGTCACCAGACACAATTTTAAAAGTATACTACCCAAGGACCATCCATGCCATATTTGCTTTAAATTGGCCGACTGGTTTCAGAGGGAAGACTTTTAAACAATTTTCCCATAGGGTCCTATGTTAAAACTATGTCCGCTGACTGCGGCAATCTTGGATGGAGGTCGGGCTCACAGGACATAATTTTGAAAGTTGACCACCTAAGGACCATTCATGCCATGTTTGCTTTAAATTGACTTGCTGGTTTCAGAGGAGAAGACTTTTAAACATTTTTTCCATAGGTCCTATGTTAAAACTAAGTCGAGTCATGGTGGCCATCTTGAATTTCCGATCAGTAAACGATTCACAAGTTTAGTACAGGATCACCCAATGATCATTCCTGTAAAGGCACAATTCAATTGGCTTAGTGGTTTCTAACAAGAAGATTTTTATAATTTTGACCAATCAGAACACATTATGGGCCCTGGCAGCCATGTTGGATTTCCGATCAGCG
>MJUT01022361.1:587825-659733 GCA_002080005.1 Gigantidas platifrons
TTTTTATAGAGGACCTCCTGATACACATTCCTGCCAAGTTTGGTTCCATTTGGCTCAGTGGTTTCTGAGGAGAAGATTGAAATGTGAAAAGCTAACGACGGACGACGACGACGACGGACGCCAAGTGATGGCAATAGCTCACATGACCCTTTGGGTCAGGTGAGCTAAAAACCAAACCAAAACAAAACAAAACCTTATTTTAAAGAAATTCTCATGAAGTCATTTCTTATGTAATTTACTTAAAACAATTGTTTACCTTCAAAAATATTTTCATACAATTTTTCTAAATTTATTTACAAGTATTTATGATTTAAATAATAATATAATAAATTATAAATAACTTATTTTATGATTTTACATGCGACAGCTCAAATATAACTTAAATTTGCCTGTCTACCTCTGAGCATGCTGTTGTTCTGCCTCTGCTAGTTGTGCCTGTAGCTGCTGAATCTGTTTCTGCATATCAACGTTATCTTCCTCCAAACGGACCAATGATCTATCCAAAGATCCCTTTTCCATCAATGAAGTGTTAGCAATTTCTTCTGTCTTCAGTTTTTCACGTTCAACCTAAAATTAATAGGTATAATTTACAAAATCTACTAATTTTCATAATACCTTCAAATCTTTTAGTAAAATATTTGAAAAAGTTATGGTTGATTTATGGCGTTTAATGCCACTTTCAACAGTATTTCAGTTATATCGTGGCAGTCAGTTTTATTGGTGGAGGAAACTGGAGTACCTGGAGAAAACCATCTACCTGCCGCTGACAAACTTTATCACATAGTGTTGCATGAATGGGGTTCGAACTCACAACTTTAGTGATAATAGTCACGGATAGTTGCTAATTCATCATGACCACAACGGCCCCATAAAGAGCTTTGTTCATAAAAGTAAAATGTATTTTTGGTACATAACATAAAATCAAAGTTGTATATAGATTTTTACTGAAATTTCAAAATTTTTTAAATATTAATTTTTCAAAGTTAACATTTCCAAATAACCATTAAAAATTAATGTATCTAATTTTTACTGTGACTAGACTTGTCTTTCTCAATTCCAACCTACCATCTCTCCATCAGAGTTCTTGAGTCCGTACCATCGAGGGATTTCATGCTCCTATCTTTTCTAATGTTTTCTTGATAGCAGACTTGTCTATCTCTAGACTTACCAACCATCTTGCCAACTGAGTTTCTAAGTCTGTACCATCGAGGGATTTCATGCCCCTATCTTATCTAATGTTTTCCTGATAGCAGACTTGTCTATCTCTAAACTTACCAACCATCTTTCCATCTGAGTTTCTGAGTCTGTACAATCGAGAGATTTCATGCCCCAAGTTACCTACCTTATCTAATGTTTTCCTGAGAGCAGATTTGTCTTTCTCTAGTCTAATGTAAGTTCTTTCCATCTCAGTTTTCTGAGTTTCTACGGCTGAGAGATTTCGTGACAGACCGGTGATATGATCCTGCATGTTCTGTTTATCTTGGTTCAGCTTCTGTATAGTCTGGTTCATTTCTTGTTCAGTTTCTTGTCTCTTTACCAACATCTTAGTAAGAAAAAAACACATAGGGGAATGAGATATGTGTTTAAAGGGAGGTAATTTAAAAATAATAATCATCTGAAATATGAGAAATGATAAAATTTTACCAAAACTTCTTTCATTGTACCGTAATTTCCATTGTATAAGCCCTAGTTTTTTTTTCCGAAAAATATTTCAAGTGCTGTGGGGCTTTTTATACTGGAGTATATGGTATAAATAAACTTTGGAGTGAAATGTAATTTAATTGCCTTTATGTTACTGTTGTCCAAAAAAAAACCTTTTCCCTACTATAAATAACATTACAGAAATTTAAAATCCTAAAGAAACCTCAACTTCTATATCAATATTGACTTACACTATGACTTTGACGAAGTTGACCTTCAATCTCTGCCCTTCTGACCTCATTTTCAGAATTCTCATTCTGTAAGGTCTGTACACGCTCCAGTAGGTTATAGTTCTGTTTCTTGGCTTCATTCAAAGCTTGTCTGAAAATGAAAGCATTATAACAATAAAAATAACTGCACCGGAAGTAGAAGTTTGGTTTTAAAAAAGAAATCTCAAACTACAGGCATTGTAAGCTTATCAAATCTCACCGAATATCTAAAAAAAAAGAAGAAGAAAACTAAAATCGAACTTGGAGTGGGGATATAATGATATTATTAGTATCATCAAACTCACTCTGATACTGAAAATTATCAGCCAGTGTGACATCAACCACATTATGATGTCACGAAACAAAAATGTCAGTTTTGAAGGTCTCGTCATGCGGACTCGCTGAAATAGCTAGTTATAATGTCTGTCTCAACCTTCAAAACTGCCGCTATTCTATACAGTCAAACCTGTATATAAAGGGCCCTCAAGGGAACCTGAAAATGTGCCCTTTATGTGCCTTTTAGATACGGGTTAAAATTATATGCACTATATTAATGGGAAAAATGAGACTGTTGTTGATAGACTGTGTATATAGTATATAGAGGAGCAGTTGATAGACCGTGTATATAGTATATAGAGGAGCAGTTGATAGACCGTGTATATAGTATATAGAGGAGCAGTTGATAGACCGTGTATATAGAGGAGCAGTTGATAGACCGTGTATATAGTATATAGAGGAGCAGTTGATAGATCGTGTATATAGAGGAGCAGTTGATAGACTGTGTATATAGTATACAGAGGAGCAGTTGATAGATCGTGTATATAGTATATAGAGGAGCAGTTGATAGATCGTGTATATAGTATACAGAGGAGCAGTTGATAGACCATGTATATAGTATATAGAGGAGCAGTTGATAGATCGTGTATATAGTATACAGAGGAGCAGTTGATAGACCGTGTATATAGTATATAGAGGAGCAGTTGATAGACCATGTATATAGTATATAGAGGAGCAGTTGATAGACCATGTATATAGTATATAGAGGAGCAGTTGATTGACCGTGTATATAGTATATAGAGGAGCAGTTGATAGACCGTGTATATAGTATATAGAGGAGCAGTTGATAGACCATGTATATAGTATATAGAGGAGCAGTTGATAGACCGTGTATATAGTATATAGAGAAGCACTTAACGACAGGTTGGACTGTATTTATCATCAAATTTTCTAATGTTTCAAAATAAAAAAGTTGGATATATTGCCAGTCTAGAAGTCTAACTATATTTGTACATACCTTGTAGAATCCAGTCTCTCCTGTAATACTCTACGATCGTGTTCACTACTGGTCAGAGCTCTTTGTAATTGTGTGATACGTTCTTGGACCTCGTTTAAGGCAGCATTGTTATCAGATAGTGACATATTTAATGACTGAACCTAAAAGAAACATTTTTTCATTATAAAAATAGTGAGTAAATGATTGTTGTTTAACATCAAATGAGCAATCTTCTAGAACAAGTTATCAATCTTCTAGAACAAGTTATCAATCTTCTAGAACAAGTTATTAATCTTCTAGAACAAGTTATATTTGATGAAATGATGATGTTGATGTTCACTTTGTACTAGACCAACATGCTTAGTTGGATCTTTATAGTGCTAGGTCACTGAAACAACAGTTCACAAGTATATATGTCACCCCACTCTGACACATTATCAGATTCATTACAAGCCTATCACCAATACGGCGTGGGTTCGCACCCAGCTTTGTAAATTACAAAAAAGGATGCACTCTAATCGCAGCCACAAGTGATAAAGTTTACCAGTTGCTTGCCCGGGGTCGGTGGTTCTCTCCAGGTACTCCGGCTTCCTCCACCACTAAAACTGGTGGCCATGATATATAGCTGAAATATTGTTGAAAGTGGCATTAAACACCAAATTTCAAATTCATTCATTCAGATTCAACCAGTCTTTACTCTTACTCCCTGATGCTACATTCTTAATAGAGAAGCAAATACTAATTTTATAGTCTTTGGCTTGACAAGGTCTTGAGGTGAGACAGCCAACCATTACACCACTGATGCTGTTATATTTTAAGAAGAAGTTTTTTCTTTTACAGTCAAAATCCTATCTGTATTTCTTTAGACATGAAGATTGAGATGTCAAAAATGGCATTCTTTATGCATGTTCCAAATCAGAACATAGAGTTCACTCAGATCCGTGTGTTGCCCCTCTCATGTGTTTTTGAATATAAAGGTGTTTTTTTTAATGCTTTTTGATTTATTGATCATCCTTGTTTTTTTTCCTGTTAACAAAAACAAGAGTGAGTGATTGTTATTAACATATTTTTAACTGATTACAAGAAAATTTTAAAATAGCCGGCAGAGTGAAACAGTTGAATGTTCCCCTACTTCCGAACTGTTCCATCCCTGAGAACGATGCACAGTGCGCCATTCCTGTCAAGCGCACCAGTGACCATTCAGTTCGTTGGGCAGACGAGATGGCAGATGGTATGGTATGCTGACATTATCATCTTCAGTGGATTTGTGGTTATGTGCATGTATATAAGATAATAAAACAGTTATTTCATGCCTGTTCAGGGATGAAATAACTGTATATTGTTTACCACCAAATAAGCCATTTTTTCAGCTATATCATGGCAATGAAAACAGAACATCTATACAAACCTTGTCTTTCTGTTGTATACCATCTTCCTCTGTCTTAGCTAGAGTTAGTGACAATCTGTCTATTGTCAACTGTAGGGACTGGGCTTTACTGTCTAAGTCCTTAACCACCTTGTTTAAAGTCTCTACTCTATCCTGCAGGACCTAAAAATAGAGACCAAAAAATGTTTAACCACTTTGTTTAAAGCTTCAACACTATCCTGTAGGACCTAAAAATAGAGATAAAAATATTTCAGCTCTTTATTTCTCTCACAATAATTTTATTCTGATGTATTGTACAACTTGTCCAAACGGGACAAATATATTTTTAGAATAATTAGGATTATGAGAGTTTTAACACCATTTTCAACAATATCAAACGTTATCACATAGAGTTTTATTTAGAACACCTCTCCATGAACGGAAATCTAACCTACAAACCTTATCTAGAACACCTTGCCATGTACAGGAATCTAACTTACAAACGTCATCTAGAACACCTCGCCATGAACGGGAATCTAATCGTCAAATTTAATTTGTGATAGGCACTGATTGCATGGGTAGATGTAAATCCAACTACCATACAATTGCAGCTATGATTATCCCTCTCCCACCCCACCCCAACATATTATACATGTAATAGACAATTTCCTACCTTAATGACTTCTGCTGGAGCTACCCTAGCATCATTATCAATCACAAGCATTTTAAACGTATCAGACGTCACATGACGTAATATAATATCCAATCCAGAATGGTTTTTCTTCTTCTCCATTTCTTTCATATTTTGATCAAATGCAGGAAAGATCAAGATTTAAATTCTAAAACTTGTTTTAATTTTGATCAAATGCAGGAAAGATCAAGAATTAAATTCTTTAAGCTTATTTTATCATGAGGAAATGTGCTACCGAACTGTACAATAACGGAAAGTAACATGTATGTGCATGTAGTGAAATTCTGTGAATCTTATGGCATTCAATGAGAAACAGAACTAAGATCATCAGTAATTGGACAATAATCTATCTATTATTCATATTATTTCCCCTTATTTACCTCTCTATAGGTGTTTTTTCTCACAAAATCAATGGCCACATGGCACTAATTAACTTTTTATACTTTTCTTGTTTTCATCAATAGGAAACTTGAAACCTCTAAATTTTTTGTCCATAAAAAAAATAAACAGGGTTAAATTATTTGTTTATGTTATAATTTACAGTGACATATTTACAAGTTTCTTTGTGTTTTTTTTTTATTCATACCACAAAACCTAGAAATTATTACAAGAAAAAAATCAAATGTAAAATACATATAATGAGCCAGAGTTCAAAAGAATGAAATTATTGTGAAAAAAATTTATTCTTTCTGAAATATTGTCTAAAAATGTCAATATAGTTCTTCTGCCTAAAAGTACCATTATTAATTGAATAAATCATTTTTGTACATTTGTCAAGTGTAAAAACAATGAAAAGTTTCATACTACTAGTATAAATGTCTCTCTCATATAAAAGTTAATAATGCATATAATATCTATAATTCTACAAACGTCCATTTTAATTTAAAATTCAAAATAATTTATAGGTATTTTTTTGCTTTATTTTTACTTTTGTTATCTACATGTAGTTTAGATCAAAGGAAATCGAGAGATTTATGGTGTTAATTTCATTGGATCAAAGAACATGTTAAGAAATTATGATATTTTGAGAAATATATTCATTTAAAACTGAGGATTCCTGATTGGCTGATGGTAATTATATTACAGTATGTATATTCTAAGATTTACGCACCTGGTTTTCTGTTTCTTTGTCATTCATTAACAATTTGAATCTCTGTAAATCACCCTCCAGAGATCTACGAGCCAGTTCTAATTTTGTACACCTATTTTCTGCTTCTTCTAGTCCCTGTCTCAAGTTACGTTTGTCATCATCAAGTCTGCCTTCGTTAGCCTTCATTTTGCTTATCTTATCAAGTTGTTGTCTCTTTTCTGTCTCAGCAGAATTGAGACTTCTTTCTAAGGCATTTATCTTGTCTTGCATCATTTTACGTTCCCGTTCATTGTGACGGATTGTCTCCTCTTGGAGCATTAAGGCGGTCTGAGCACTAGCAAGACGTCCATCAATTCCACGTTTATCTGTAAAAAAATAATAGTATTTTATTATAAAACATCTGATGTCATATTAAACTTGTGTTGTGTTAGCCATCTGGCATTATTAAATTCATGATTAGTCTTGCTGCTTAGCAGATCATTAACAAAAACAAAAAAACATAAAGGACCTAAAAAGAACAACTGTCTGGTTAAAAAGCAATTTTGAAGAAGAATAGTGAAGGTATCTTTGGTTATCAGTGTATATCATCGCCTTCAGCTATTTTTTAGGCACATCATGACTACCACACTTAAGGGGCGGGAAGAAAGTCTGTATGTTCATATATCAAACTGACAAGTGATTGAAAACCCCTGAACAAGGGTAGATGTTTGGAAATCTTATCACTGAAACCATAATACTTGAGGTTGGGTATCGGGGCACAAACCCATGTCAGTGGTGTTAGACTTGTGGTGAGAAGTCAAAAACCTTAACCACTCTGACACTAATATCCCTTCAAAGGGGTGTTTTGGATGGGTTAGGATTATTGTGTTATTGGTGTTTAACACCACTTTCAAAAATATTTCAGCTATATATTGGTGGTCAGGTTTGTTGGTGAACTAACCAGAGTTAACAACAGCCTTGCTGTAAGTAACTGTGACATATTTTATTTTATCACATAATAGCATACACCACTACAGACAGGAGTGGACATTATGGAGAAATTTGTATTGTATCTTTATTTCAAAAATACAAGGTAGACTAAAAGTTTTAAATTTTATTTTAATTGCTTTTATGTAAAAAAAAAAAAAAAAAAAAAAAGCTTGAATGAAAATTTAGTTTTGTGTTCTATCATGTTTTTTTTATCCACGATATTAGTCATAAAAGAAATGTACAGGTATACAATTTTGTCAACAATGTGGGTTTTTTTTCATGCCTTTACAATAAAAACTTAGGCATCAAAATTAGTGTACATGTTGCATTTCTGGAATAACCTTCATCAGGTACACTCACTCACAATCAATTCATACACAAAACTTCAGGTAAAAAGTACCTAATAAATAAATGAAAGTAACAATTAACAGATATTTTTTTTACCTGTATACAGGTATGATAATTGATACCTGATAATTACCTTACAATTTTCCAATTCCCAGTAACCCTACTTAATACAGGTATATAAAAATGTTTAAAAAAACCCAGCAGCTTTGTACACATTTACATGTATGTCGCCATATGTAAATATTTGTAAATATATAGAATAAATATTATTTTTTTGTATTAAATTCTACTCAAATACCTATATTGGTCTTATTTGGGTGGTCGATAGGTTACAAAGTCGGCAGTTTCTCTAAAAAAATTTGATATGAGAAAACTTGAAAAGGTTTCTAAATGCATAATTAATTATGATTTAAAATGCACAATGCAGAGAAGTTTCAATCCCTTGGGCTTGTGAACATATATTTGTTCCACTTACGTTCCTTCAGATAATTTATTATAAACAACATTATTATATTTCTTCTTTGATTATATAATGTTTATTCCGCCAGGAATAAATATTGAATTTTTTTTCTGTTGGAATGATTATAATACAATAGTTATTCAAGTCGGAACAAATGCTAAGGTGGAAATTCAATCTCATCATACATTTAGTCATTGTGCTAATCCACTTGCCCGAACGAAGCCTGGGACAAGTCAAACTGCATTCGGACAAGTGAAAATTATGAAAGAATTTATTTGAATAAATAGTAATTTTTTTCTAAATTTGGCTTTCAAGCATGAAGGTGAAAACAATTAAGGCAAAAGACTGCATTTACTGTCTCAATCATACTTACTTAAATGAAAAGATACATTTAATACAAAAAAAGATTACTCTTAACATCTTCAGATGTAATTATTATGTAAAACATTTGTTTAGAATTAATAAGAAAAATTGTTAATCATTTTCTTTTCTTAATACAACTTTATCCATCTGTTTAAATAATAAATTTCAATTCATTTCTATACAAAAAATTTAAATGGAAAGAAATTTTTTGTTTTTACAATAATTTCATCCAAAAAAATACTGAAACATTGAAACAAAAGCACAATTTTTGCTGTTTGTTTTGTAAATGTAAACTTGGAACTCGTTCAATTATTACTAACTAAACTGCTTTTCTATTGGCTGTTTTATTTCACCTTTATGTGACCTCTTATCATACAAATCAAAATTGGAAAACTATAATATCTCATTTTAAGCACACGTACCATTCTTGTAAGGTAGCGAGGGTTTACTATCTGGTCCAAGCGCATGAGACATAAGATTGCTCGGAAGTAGATATATCTTGTAAGCCATAATCAAATCGTAAAATCCTCACAACACAATCGACACACTAAGTTAACTTTGTATAAATAATATCCCAAGTGATTTAACTCTTTGGTTCACTAAATGTTACACATAAATTTTTTTATAAAAACCAACTCAAGAAAAAAAAACACAAGAAAAAAAAAACAACACTAAACAAAAAATTAATTTCAATCGACTTATACACAATTTTGTTTTAAGTTGCGTTCCACATGTTTTTCTATGTATATAATTTGACACCTGAGTTGCACTATTGTGTCAATAATATTAGATATTGATTACCTGACGAGGAACAACAGGTAAAAACATGTCACCTACGTTTGGAGGGAATACCTGTTATTTTTATGACCACCTAAGTTCTATAATCTTGTACTAACACCACAATGAGATCAAAACTATTATTGTTATCTTAACAGGATAAACAGTCCATTGCTCTGTTATTATAACTAATCTACTTTGTGCCAAAAATTGCCGGCTGCCAGCTAATTTTTACACGACAAATTGCCGATTTATCATATTTTTGTCAACTCAACGACTTTCTGTGCTGATCGATATTTTAAAACTTTAAAACAATCCTGAAATTTTTGCATAATGGATCTCTTTTCATAAACAACTGACAATAGAAATTGATACCTTGAATTCTTTTTTTAAAAATCGTTACTTTATTGGAAAATTTAATGTTCAGGTGGAATGAGTTTTAAATTAACTTGTAACAATGAACAGGTGTTATAAATAAGTTAGCTTATAATAATTAGAAATGTAACCTTTTAGATTACTGGTACATTATAGGTAAAAAAAAAACATTCCTTAGCGTATTCAAAGTTTTAACAACTGAAAAAATCTAAATTGGTGAAACAAAAAATAAAGACCCTAGTATTATAAGAATAATAAAATAAAATAAGCGAGTGAGCGATTGTTGTTTAATTCAAAGTGAGTAATAATTCAGCAATATACAGACTTTGTCTTAATTTTATTCACCTACTTCCCCGAAAGCCATTTTTAGTATAATTTTCTATTTATTCAAACAAATTCTTTCTTAATTTTAACTTGTCCAAATCCAGTTTTACTTGTCCCGGTCATCGGGCAAGTGGGTTAGCGTGAAGACTGTATATCAATCATGAAGGTAACTCTTTTTTATGAGCTATGTCCAATGGACTTTGCTCTACCCTCTGAACGCTGCTTAGAGGAGAAGCAGCTCATACCAATTTTATTTTTCGTTTGACGCGACCAGTGATGGAACCCACACGAGACAAACACACTAATGTTAATCATTACAGCACCTACACAGTTAAAAATATAATTTCATAAAATCAAAATTACAAAGAAAGAAAAAAATGCAGAGTTTCAGCTAAACCAAAACTAGCTGGGACCAACTTTTAGTGTTTGGAATAAACAGGTGTTCAAATTAAACAGGATAAATTAACAAGGGACTTTATTGATAGTTCAGCTTAGACAGGTCTCACTGTATATATAGGATGCAAATTAACAGATTTCATTAGCGTATTCTCGTATCTTGTAAAATATTTTCGTCAAAATGTCGAGACAATTTTAAGTTTACACGAGATATATTTGGAATGTGAAAAGTTTGTTTAAAGTTTAACGAGAGTTTGAAGGTATCTGACCTGAGAATTAAGGTGAAAAGGGTAACAGTCATGGCATTATGTATATGCAAGTACCGGTAATTACAATTTAAATATTAATACAGCATATATAATATAATTTTATAATCAGCTTAAAAAATAATTCCAGGCCACATTTCTATATTATTTTATAATTATATAATGGGCGACTTTATAATGAAATTTTCTCAGACTTGACGAAAACTTTAAAATAATCTTTATTAAAATTTAACTGACAATAATCAATTAGTTCAAATTACTTTTAAATTTTTTTTTTTTTTTACTGGGAACGTGTACTGATTTTTAACGTGTACTTATATTTTGAACATGAGGGACAGGCGTGACCGCTGAGATATGGTAGTACAGTGCCCAAATACCCTCATTTTCTAGCCGTTTGGACAAAGTTTGACAAATTTTTTTTCCAAACATTTTCTTAAAAACAGGAAACCCTCTCATACAGTTCCCAAATACCCTCATTTTCTAGCTCTTTGGACCAAATTCTACACATTTCATTTCCGAACATTTTTTTCAACAACAAAAAAGAGGAAATCTTTTATCTCTAATATACAATTCTTATTGTAAAATATAAAGTGCACCTTTACTAAATTTAAAATTCTATAACATTTTATAGTACATCACAATTGTTTTTTAATATTCCTTTACATCCTGGTTGAATTAAACATCACGCCATATCTACAAACATAATATTTCATTGATGAAAGATTTTATGAAAGAATATTTTTTTAATTTATCTCAATCACGAATCTATATATTTCAGTTCTCATCATTAAAACGACCTGACCCGTAAATTTAAAATACCTGTAGATCACCTAATTAAAAACCTTTTGATGATTTATATATCATATATATATACATATGCTTAGTCCTTTGCAATATTATTTCAATACACTTAAAAAATTTTAATAAATTTTATCTTGCTTAATCCAAACTTTTTATGGATTTTCAAACACGGGTTAACGATTTATGCATGTTAAACACAAATTTCAACAATATTTCAGTAATTATATCGTGGCAAAGTTTTACTGAGGCATTAAACAGTAGTATTAGTACCCATTGAAGTTCAATTTTGTTTTGAATCTTGAATTACGGTAAACATATTTTATTAGCTGAAAATATGTTATTTGCTAAAAATATTATCATTTGGGATAATAAAGTCGTGAGTTATGACAACAATTATATTTAAAGCCCGATCCCTACAATTTACAACAAATTATATACATTACTGCTACTACACATGTGAAATATTTCAATTTATATAAAGATGAATAAACAATGCTACTTTCTCACATCTAAAAACAGTCTGAATTTACATTTTTAGCCCCCCAAAAAAAAGAAGAAAAGTCCTGCTATAAATGTTGTTTTATTAGTCTTTTGTCTTGAACATCTATAGGTACACTTAGACGTACTATAAAGGACAGTATTTTTACTGGTACAACATTTTAATCGAATATTGAACCTCTGTGTTAAAAACAAACAACATTTTCAATTTCAATTGGCTATTTGGTGTCAAAATGTATGAAATATGATCACTTAAAAGGACATTGATAAGTATAAATAAACCTTTGTACCAGTTTAATATATTTGTGAATGACATTCAGATCTTAAGAAATTGTTTAAATTGGCCATTATAATGTTATTAAAGTACATTAATAACAATTCATTTCTCACCAGGAGACTGGATATATTTGTTTTTATAAACCTTTGGACAAGATTATTTAATATTACATGAAATTATTTTGTTAAGAGTTGTCTCCCTTCCCTCAAGAATAACTTTTACTTAAAATTTGATTTCGGGTTTTCAGTTGAAAAAGATACAGACAATATAAGGTCATTGTCGGCAAATACAAAATTTATTTGTACAAGCTTTGAGTACAGAAAATGTTTATATTTCTTGACAATGCACTTATATTGTTGTGCTTAGGCTGCAATGACATGTATGCAACAAATTGTTAAAGTTAAATATAAAATGGCAAAAAGATTGCAAATTGAATTTTCTACTGGTGTCTAGTGTGGTCCACATTCAACCAGTGTATGTTGAGCTGTGTTCTACATACGACACATGGTACCAGGAACAAAGGTTTATATGCAAGCCTTTATACAAGACAATAAATTCACTGATTGCAGTATAAAAATAAGTAAAGGGTTGTTTTGACCTTTTGTTCACCCTTGGTTAAAACAATCCAATAACATCTCTGTCCTGACATTTTATTGATACATTGAACATGAATACAACTTCTGTCCAATTGCTATCAATCAACAAGCAATAAATTTCTTTACCATGGATGTTTACATAACAACTGGTGGGGGGGGAAGAGTTACTAGAAATTACATACCTTCTTCTACATCTCCGAGAGATTTCTGAAGCTGTTCTAAACGTCTCTCTACTCTGCCTTTCTCTTCTTCTAATTCTTTATACTGTATTCCCATACTCTTAGTGTTAGCTAAAGCATCATCCTGAAGGGGAGATAGTTCATTTTTAAATATCAAATTTAACAGATTTTTTTCTTGGTCAAAGTCAATATTGAAACAATTTTCACAAGACAATTACAGAATTGTCAGTCACTATGTCATGGTATGCATTAACATGATCTTACAGATATATACACAAACAACCAATATTTATCAATTATGGACTTTTTACGAGGTCAAAATATTATATATGGACCTGTTATGATTATATTGACCGAAGACGAAGTCTGAGGTCAATATAATCCTAACAGGTCCATATATAACATATTGACAGAGTAAGAAGTCCTTAATTTTTATATTACATATGTAATGTATTACTCATGTCATTGAAAATAAAATATTAACACGTCAATTTTATTGTTTAAGAACACAATAAAACTTGAAAATTGTTTACTACAGGTGGAGTGTAAACGCGGTCCGGAACGGACAATATCCGGATCTAAATTTAGTGACATAGAGTCAATATACTTAAAAATAGAAACATAGCATCAATATTTTTAAAAATAGAAACAAGACGTCTGGTTTCTTCACAGTGGAAAAAATATATTAAAATATTCTGTATATCACGTGACGAATTGTACAAAAACCACACCATATGTAACATTACATAATACCTAAAAGAACAAAAACCACACCATATGTAACATTACATAATACCTAAAAGAACAAAAACCACACCATATATAACATTACATAATACCTAAAAGAACAAAACACATAGGAAAAATATGTCATTCAAAATCATAATAGTGTTCTTTCTATATCTGACATCAGCCTGACATATTCATTACCATATTGTCTATACTACAGACCAATGCAAACTATACCATAATTAAATGTGCATAGTGTATTATGCTCACATGTTTCTTTTAACTTTGGGCATTTTATTCATAAAAGGAGAGACCACCATTCCCATAAAACCTTTATTCAGTGCAAAGGACCATTGTCTTAAAATTTCAGAAGGTTTGGTCAGACAAAACGCTATTGTGAAAAAATTATATCGACGGATGGAAAAGGACAAGGACACACTAATACCATAAATAAGACTGAACATATTTGAGGCTGTATAAAAAGCTCAAGACTTGTAGACATCTCTTGCCTTTATTGTGTAAACTTGCAACATGAATGCATTCTTTTCTTTTCATCTTTTTATAGTTTATATACTAGAATGTAATCAACAGCTAAGAACTATGAAATAATACATGCAGATACAAGATATTACACACTTCAAATCTGGGCCATAGTTTTACTACTTGCAGACAGCTGTGCAATATTCAACGACCTAGATGTGATATTGCATGGCTTTATTTTAAAAATCATTTATACCACGGTTTTCCGAGTTAAATGGTAAAACTATCTAACCGCGTTAACTTGAGAAAACCATGCTATAATTAGAACATATACTATGCTTACCCTTTCTCTCTCAGCATTGGCCAATTGTTGAACAAAGTCACGGAGAGCCATTCTAACTGCCTCTGGATCTACATCAATGGCAGCCATCTCAAACCTGGCAGGTGACACGCCTCGTGATGACACCCTAATAGGACTACCTGCTCTCTCTGGAGATCCTGTTCTAGGGATAGGACTGCCTCTTCCTTCTGTAGTGGTGGCATAGGTATTTTCAAAACCTACAAAGATTTAAAAATTGGTAATTAAAATTCAGTAACTGCTATAAAAGGTTAATAAATATTACCATAAAATGAACTGATAGCTGAAAACCAAGCAATATTTTGTCTTTCGTTGAAAACGTACCAGTATGTAAAATGTCTAAATTTAGGCAATGGTATCAACATATATGAATAAAATTGACCAAGATCGACTCAGGATGATACAGGGGCACTTCCTATCCTTAGTATGGAGGTCAGCAAGATAAAGACGACATTCCTTAACTTTGGATTTCTATTTTAGTTTCAGACAGACATTCTTTCATGTCTATATTTTGCTAAAGCATTAGATTTGAAAAGTTTCTTTGAAGGAACGAAAATTAGAATTTTCAGATACAAAGTATTTCAACAGTAATTGATCTGAAATTATTTAAAAACTTCATTATTTATTATTTAATGAGGATTGCTGACAACAGATGGATACAAGAGGCTTAACTCAAAATTATTTAATGGGGGCTTCATTATCAACAACAGGGGAGAAGTTGTACCTTTAGCTGGAGAGTTTGGTCTGGACCGCCTTGGACTTGGTGTACGAGATCTGACTGGACTACGGGCTCTAGGCATTTCCTGTCTGAATCCAATTGTTCTCCTCAAACTTGACACAATGCTGCTCAGTTTAAACTCAATGTCACGTTTACTGCCCTCTAGTCTGGCTAGAGTTGCTTCAAGGGCATTAACTCTTCCTTCAGCTCCGCTTAGCCTCAATTTGAGCTCTTCATTCTCGGCACTTGTGTTTTCTAATTGAATCTCTAAATTACGTTTCTGGTCATCTAATTTCCTTTCAATTCTGCGACTGTCCTCAAGAGCCATCTGGTAGTCCTTTTCTTTCATGCGACTTTCATCCATAAGTTCGCCCATCTTACGTTGATAGTTTGCCAGTTCCTTTCGCAGAGCTTCACGGCTAGCTTCAGTCTCAACAACCTATAACAGTAGGCATAATATACAGTTAATCACTAACAAAGAAAATGCATAGTATTTGTTGATATACATTATATATGATAATATATTTATTTCATTGTGTAAATTTTGTTTGAATTTTAATATAAAAGAAATTTATTTGAAAATTTCTTACTTATAAATTTGCTTCAATAAAAATAAAAATAAAAGGGTAGATATAAAATTTAGTGCACAGGACACGTTTATGGAATAACCTTCATCAGGTATGCTCAAATTCGAAAGATTGGAATATATTTTTTCTTTTAAATTCTTCATGACAATTGAAATAATCTGCAAAGACAATTTTTTTTATAAGTGTTACTGTCTGTCATTAGAGAATACATTTGTACAAAGAAATCTTTGAAGAAATGTATTTTTTTATTATTTTTTTTTATATATTTTTTTTAAAACCATGTATAATGATACATTTTTAAATTCAAACCATGTCCAACATGGTAGGTCTTTAATTCAACAAAAAAAAACCAATTTATTATGTTTTTGAACAAAATATTTATTATATAATAAAGAATAATGATTCTTTATTGAAATGAAATTGATACGTGATAATCTGATATGATTGGTAAATTACTATGTAACACAGCAACTTTTATAAAACATGTTTCAAGCACAAAATACAGGTGACAAGCAGTGTAGATTTCAATCTATTATTGAACAATAACAATAACCTTCAATGAACAATAAAATTTTGTGTTCAACGTACTAAACCCAGATTTCTAGATTTCACTCGGAGATGTCTGTCGTAACAGTAAAATATAGGTAATAAAAGGTTAATAGTGTTCGACAAAATGTTAAACAGCATGCAATATTTATTTTTGTTCGCCCACCTACTAAACAAATATATCATTTTTGTTCTAAAACAATAAATGTATTGATAAACAATTAAAAGCTGATATTAAAATGTACCTGTATTCTAAAATCAATATTCTTAAACTTTTGAAGTATTAATTTAACCGGTAGACACCTCCTATAAAATACCAGACTTCCGTTGTCAAGGAATCATCCTATATATCTTGATTACTGAAGTTCGATGCTATGCCTTTTCAGTGGTCGCTTTAAACTGGGATTATTGTAAAAACTTATAATTTGCTATAATTGATAGGGATTAACTGTCCTTACAAAATGTTGGGCAAAGGAGGCAAGGAAGGCAGCATATTTTTTATGAATCATGATTTATTGGTTTGGTTGGTTTATGGTGTTTAATGCCACTTTCAACAATATTTCAGTTATAACGTGGTGGTCAGTTTCATTGATAGAGGAAACTGGAGTACCCAGAGAAAACCACCAAACCATGATTGAAATTTTAAATTAGTTGTGTTTACTTAAAAATGCCTTTATCTAATAAAACTAAAATATTTTTATAAGTATCAAAATATTACTTTTTATGAACAATCATCAATTATACTTTTCTGTGAATTGCAATGACCACTCCCCCCTTATTTACAAGGCTTAAACTCTGTGTAAGAGCTGCAAGTGAGGTCAATACATGTACCATACCTTTTGTTTGAGGTCAAATGAGGTCCTTCTGGATTCCTCTTCCTTTTCTTCATCCCGTGCCACTCGGCCCTGGAGGTCTGTCACTTCCTTTCCAAGCTTGCTTCTTTCACTATCCAGCTGTTTAATTTGACGACGTAATTCCTGGAGTTCACGACGTGCTTCCAGACGTGCTTTTTCAACCTCACGAAGACTAGCTCTAAGATCACCAGCCTCTTTTTGGACATTTGCCTTTTGTTCTTCCAATACTACAACATGGAATATTCATTATTAGTTCTCAAGTTTTTTTGCTTATTTTTTAATTTTTTTCTTTACCAAAAAAGCTTGTCAGCAAATGTATTGTCTGCATAAATAATATAAATATATAATAACGATGTTTACTTTATATATGCCCCAACAGCAAAATCTTGTAAATGCAAGTCAACACTACATGAGGAGAAATTTTAATATTTGTTGGTTTAAGCTTTTACAACAATTCTTAAGGAGAAAAATAAAATGTAAAGGAAGTTCTTAAAAATCAATAAACATACATTAAATAAAATCAATACATGTACATTAAAGTTTTAAAGTTTTTCATTCGATGTAAAGATAACTTTAATGCTCTGTAGAAACTGAACATGCACAATCATAAATAGAATATCTTATAAAGATTAACTAGCTTGGGTTATTCCATTATGGGTAAGAGGGTGATTGAAATTTTTTTTTTCATAATCAAGATATTTTAATTTCTAAATTATTTGACTAATTAAAGTTTTTCATTGGATGTAAAGATAATTTTTATGCTCTGTAGAAACTGAACATGCACAATCATAAATTAGAAAGATTAACTAGTTTGGATTATTCCATTAGGAGGGGGTAAGATGGGAATTGAAAAATGTTCCACATGATCAAGACATTTTAATACCCAAGTTATTTTAAGGACACAAATGATTGGAGATATAAAATTTGCATTATTATTCTAAAGACATCAATGATGCTCTGTAGAAACTGAACATGCACAATCATAAATAGGAAAGATTAACTAGTTTGGGCTATTCCATTAGGAGGGGATACACAACTCACTATAAAAATGTAGATATCTAATTTAGTGTGCACGACACGTTTCTGGAATAACCTTCATCATGTACGCTCTGACCTCTGACCTCAAACTGATCATACCTGCACATTTCTGTCTATGATCCTGCAATGATCTATTCAGTTCAATCTTGTCTGACTCGTTCCTCTTAACGGTATTTCTAAGATCTTCAGCAGTCTTACTGACTGTATCTTTCTCTCTAACTTCATCATTGATATTACGTTTCAATTCTACAATGTCTTTTCTCATTAGATCTCTGGTTTCCTCTCCCTCTCTGATTCTACGTTTAGCTTCGATCAGTTCTCTACGGATATTATCACGGCTCTCCTCCACAAGTATAAGCTGTGTTTTAAGCTCATCGACTTCTCTAAGAGCACTCTCCTTCTGTCTCTCCAGTTCTCTGATCTGGTTTGTAAGGTCTTTACATTCTTTTTCATGGTTCATGCTGCAAGTATTCACATGGCATTAATTTAATGTTACAAAGATATACAAAAAAAATACCTAAGAATTTTAAATGCAGGAAATGGCATCAGAAGAGCCCACGTCTGAAATGTAATGTAAAAATGCAGTCTAATGATACAAGGAAATAAATACAGTCAAAATTTGATCATAACATATTGGCACAAATCAATGTGATATCCTTTTTGATGCTAGCATTGATTGAACAGGTAGGTGTAAATCAAACTACATTATGAACACAACCAAAGCAGTTCCCACTTCAACTTAAAAAGTAATATGGTGACATTACAAAACTTATACATTTAATAGTAAAAAAGATACAGTAATATTTCTTATTCATGAAAAATGTTTAAAGAAGTAGAAACTGTCAGCATATTTTCAATCTTCTACAAAATTTGCTACATAACTCCAAAAAAATCAACGTACCAAGTCTCATCATATTGACTACGTAAGTTCTTCAGTTCACCATTAAGACCATTCATGGTAGTCCTATCCTGTTCCTGTCTGGCATAATATTCTCTCTTAAGTCTTTCATACTCTACGTTAGAATTAGCTAAGTCCATAGTGAGGTTGTTATTCTTCTCTGCCAAGGTGCTCTTTTCTTGTTCCAAAAGTGACATTGTCTAAAACGTACAAATGATTATGATCATTCAACTATTCATATCTGTATGGAAATAGGACATTGTTTTTTTACTCTGTAAAGCACATCTGCTATATGTGCACAATAAAGAGTATATAGCTTGCACAAAGAATGAGAGGTAGATGAATGTCACAACTTTGGTTGATGGTGAGGCCAAAAAAAAAATACTGGTGTTTCAGGTTTTTTTTGTAAATATTTGCCTATGTTATACAGGACAAGTATCAGTGCTTGTCAAAAATTGCATTAAAAACTTTAAGGGTGGGCACTAAAAATAAGGATCAGTAGGGTTAACGGAAAAATAGGTTTTTTTTTCTTCATTTGGTCTGACCCATTGCAAGGTTCAAATTTCCTACCCTACCTCATTATTACAACAGTGTCACCATTTACAAAGATGATATATTGTACATAAATTTAATGGTTTCCTCATGAATAAAGCTGAAATACTGTTCTCTTTAAGTTAAACAACAATCAATCAATCAATCAATCAATCAATCAGAAGTGACATTTGAATTTCTTAGAAAAATATATGATAAATAAAAAGGAACAAACCTGTTGTTTATCATTTTCAGCCATCAATATAGAATTATCTCTATCTCTCTGTACAGTGGATAGTTCCTCCATCAATTCTTCTCTCATTCTGTCATACTTATTGTTGGATTCTTCTTTCTCCATTGTGTACTGGAGAATCATCTCTTCACGATTAGCTTCAAACTCACCTCTCTGTGTATCCTGTCAAATAAAAAAAGTTTTTGTAATAATCAATATCTTCCAGATTAGCCTCAAACTCACTTCTCTGCATATCCTGTCAAATAAAAAAGTTTTTGTTGTTATCGACATACTGAAGAATTTTCCCATTAATCAGCTTAACTCTGCTATATCTATGTGCCGATCTTGAAAATACCGTATAGACCCAGTTTTTTTTTCATTGGACAAAAACACTAATTTTTGTCCGTTTTTTTTTTTTTTACAAAAGTGGCCGAAAATTATAATTCAAAAATCTTTTAAAAAAACATTGATGTATTTGCTTTGTCAGTAAAATGTTATAGTCTATCAATCATGTAACAAAACCAATTTTGAGCTTAAATACTTTCCTAGATGATTATATGAAATTCAGAAATGATCAATTTTGATTTAATAGAACTATTCAATATAATTTAAATAGAAAACAAAGACATATCTTTTCTTTAGTAAGATAATCAACATCATCTTCTTGTACTTGTTTCTTGTTAGGTCAAGGTTTATGCAAGTCACATGATAACTGTGGTAGACAATGTCTTTGAATGTTTCAATATAATACAACTGGGGGAAAAAAGACCTACCCTTTCTCTAGTGAGACGATCAACATCATCTTCATGGGCTTGTTTCTCTTGGGTCAAGGCCATCTGCATGTCACGTTCTAACTGAGCCAAACGACGGTTTAGATCTTCTCTCTGGAAGTCAAACTTCTCATTGTCAGCATCCTTCTCTTGACAAAGGCGGTTGATTTCAGCTGTAAGACAAAAAATTAATTAACACAATAGAAAAATTACGTTAGCAGTTGATCTCAGCAGCCAGACGGAAAATGAATTAACACCATGGAAAAATGATTAGCTGTCACTAACAGTTTCTACTGTTTAAATTTGCGCTGTAGAAAATATATGTCAATACTGAGTATTAAAATATGTCGGTATATATTCTGACCTGTTTTTGAAAGAAATAAAAACAACAATAAAGTCAAAATGTATTCTTACTTTTTACTTCTTCCACAAATGTTGACATTTCAATAAATTGTTTTAAAGCATGAAATTACCTATTTGCTGATTAATACACTGTACTTAGCTGAAAGTGTTAAGTACAAAAATTAACAAGTTCTACACTGCTAAGAGAAACAAATTATTGATAAATTCTTCTGTAAAGTTATTTTTAATTTGTTGTCACACAAATTTAGTGTATATCCTCATATTATTCAAAATCTGAAAGTGATGATCATTTATCAAACTGGAAACAATCCCCCCCAAAAAAAGACAGATTTATCAGGGGAGATAATTCTATCAACTTTCAAAATAAAACCCCTAAAAAATTCCTTATTTCCACTTACATTGTAGATTTTCCTTTCTGATGATCAATTCTTGATTTTCTCCCTCTAATTGTTCTTTACGGACTTCCAATTGACGGAATTGTTCCTGTACTTCATAGAGGGCACTTTCTAAAGAATCCTTATCTGCTTTCAAAGAGGAGATAACTTCACTCTGGTGACGATTTTCTCTCTCGGTATCGGTAACTTGTACAATCAGTTCACCCTTTTCTTGAGTTAATCTTTCTTTCTCGATGGCAATACGTTTTAGATTATTGTTTACTCTCTCAATCTCTTTCCTGACAGCTACCAATTCTTCTGCCAAGGCCTGTTTCTGTCTGGCAATCTGCAACATTAATGTTTTTACTTAATTAAGTAATAACTCAAATCTTAAACAAAGAACCACGTTTGAAAAGATGAAATCCTTTACACTTATCATTAAGTTTGGTATAATTAGACCCTTATTAACACAATGATAAAGGGATACTGTGTGTCGGCTTGATCAACATGCAGCAAACAACCAATTCAACACCCTCCTGACTGGACATAATTATGTGATATTTTAACAAATACTTCACCTCACTGACACTGTCAAGGGTCATTCAATTTTTTTCCCATTGAATCAGATTACCAGTATTTAATGGTCACTTTTCATTCTAGACTTTTTAAAAATCATCGGTAATTAACATTTGAAGTATTCTCAATATGTGATTGTACAAATTAAGCCATCAAATTATTAAATAAGTAATGAATTAATTGTAAATCATTACAAAACAACAGAGCATTACAAAGCAACCAACATCTTTTCCAATAAAATACCTTACATCAACAGTAATATGCGAAATAAGTGCGGACTGGAACTGAAAATCCAGATTGACTGATATAAAATAAGTGGTCAGTTGTCTTATGTGGTCATTTTTCCTTTTGACCATTAAATACAATTTTGTCTATATATATTTATATATCAATAGTAGCAATAAAATTTGTCAACATACATTGTTCAGTTGTTCAGTAACTTCTCCCTTCTCCCTGTGGAGAGCTGTAATCTCCTCTTCTAATTGTTGTCTTGTCATCTCACTCAATTCTAAGGTCTGGTTCAAACCTGTTCAAAACAAATGATAAATAGTGATATCAAACCGGTCTTCAATATATGGAATAAAATCTCCTTCTGCTTCCAATGGATCACAAATATTGCTCCACTCAAGATTTCAAAAGCTCAAGCTTTAACCAAAAGAACAAAAATATTTTGAAGTTGTTAATTTCCATCGTTAATCACTGTTGAAAAGAAATTGGCAAGAATTCTCATGCAGAAATTTAACCACAATGGGAATTAAAAATATTACGAAAATTTAACCAATTTGTTAAAAACACTAAGAATCAGAGAAATTTTATAAGAAATCAAATACATATATGAGGTTTTTTTTTTTGGAATTAGTATTCAAATTCATTATCAGAGAATTCAAAATGCTTTACCTAAATAAGGTGGTAATTTAATTATACACAAAAATTAGCTTCCATAAAAACAGTTTGTTTTATTATACCACACATATATACTGACCCCTTTTCTCTGTGTCCAAATCCATCTTCTCCTGTTCAACACGGACAAGTTCTTCTCTGATACCACTCCTCTCTTGTTCTAGAACTGATTTCTCTCCCTGTAGAGAGGCTTTCTCATTCTCCAACTAAAAAAACAGTAAGACAATTTATAATAACAATTCAAAACTAGAAGAGGCAATCCAGCAACCCATAACAGACGCTATTAAGTATTGAATTATAAATCCCATCATGCAAAATGTGTGCACATTTTGTAGTTCCTTATTATTTTTGATGTTGTACATGTGCATGCTGGGAGAAAACACTCCAAATTTGACCTTTTAACTTCTAAATATAATACAACCTCCATTTAAAATAGAAAGATGGAAACCAACGACCTGCTGCAAGTCACTGACAAACTTTATCACATCAAGTTGCATCGAGTACACCTCGCCTGAGCAGGATTCCAACTCACAACTTAAGTGGTGATAGGTAATCATTCCACAGGTTGTTGTAAATTCAACCACCATACGATCACGACCATGATGGCCCACCATAATGTTTGAAATTTTTTCGGTGTTTCTTACCATAATAATAATCTTGTTCAGTTCAATCTTGTCTTGGCCGAGGCCTTCATTTAACTGCTGCATCTTATGTAATGCATCTCTCAGTCCTGCTTCCTCTGTCTTGCCTCTGTTTAACTCAAGTTCAAGGTCAGACTTTTGAATCTCAGATTTTGTCAAAGCATCACCTAAAAGACAATACAACATTTTAATTCTTTGCAAAAATTGTTTCTCATCTAAAATGGGTGTTTAACCAGAAATAGTGGTGAAAACACAATTTTGTTCAACAAGTTTGTTTTTTCCGAATTTCTAATTCAAGCTGCCTTTTTCAATCTCAAAGTATGATCCCTTGAATATATTTTACAATAATTTACCATGAAAGTACTTTTATATGTTGGCACCAATTTTCGTGGTTTCTACAAAATACATTGATCCCTGGGTTCTTGAATTCGTGGTTTCTACAAAATGCATTGATCCCTGGGTTCTTGAATTCGTGGTTTCTACAAAATGCATTGATCCCTGGGTTCTTGAATTCGTGGTTTCTACAAAATGCATTGATCCCTGGGTTCTTGAATTCGTGGTTTCTACAAAATGCATTGATCCCTGGGTTCTTGAATTCATGGTTTCAAACAATACAGTGAACAATCTATGGGAAAATTGTATTTCATTGGATTTTATTTCGTTGTTTAATTGGACCATGAAATCAGCGAAAATAAGAATCCCACGATTAATAATGATTTCATAGCATTCTAAAAACTCATTATTCCATGTATTGTAGTATTTTAAGAATCATAGTAGCAAATATAAATACCATTTTCTTAATGGTAGAGCATTACTTTCATAATTGTACTAAAACTTTTTAATATTCAAAACATTTCTTTTCTAGTCTCTAGAAATTATTTATTTTCACTTACTGACTTCAGACTTCTGTTGTTCTAGAACCTCCTTGTCAAGAGTTGCCCTGTTGAGAGCCTCTTTTGTTGCCACAAGCTCCTCCTTAATACTACTAACTCTGTGTTCTAATTGGTCAATTACTCTGTGGCTGAAAAAAGAAAAGAAATATGACTTAAATATGTAAACGTTCCTTAAAAAATGCTTGACTACGTATATGTACCTGGAATCAAGGTAAACTCCATTTTAATGTACATATATTACAACAAATCCAGTCCAGTATTGCTACAGAGTATCTTCAACTGGGATGAGAAATTCCCTTGGATAATTTTTGTGTCTAAAAATTCATAAAATTAAGACCTAAAATATGACATGCAGTACATAAAGCAATATATTTCCTGATACAGCACAATTTAGCTTATGGTTTATGGTGTTTAATGCCACTTTCAACAGTATTTCCGTTATATCGTGGCGCAGCAATTGGTAAAACCTCATACAGTACCATTTGAAAAACTAAAGTTTAATTAATAAACCACCTGAACATTGCCATATCGAAAACATTAATCAATTGGTTTCAATAGAGAGTAAATAAGTCACACCATCAAATGAACTAATTCCCAACCCCTGTGGCAAACTTTTGTTCAAGTCTTGACAATACTAAAGTATAACAATAAATAATAAATTAAAATACATAATTAATTCTCCCTCAAGGGATAATCAATTATTTCTTTAAATCCCCAATATCAATAAAAGTAAACATTAATTTAGCGAAATTTGCAACATCATCAATTTCGGATAAATTGATTTTATCCAGCTATTTTCTCTTTTATTCTCTCATGAATATTAATTGATGACAATTTGTATCAATGTAAAGACCGACCAGATTATATTGAGAATTCATGAAACTTTTAAAACCCCATGTTTGCTGGTTTTAATACATAAAAACCCAACTAAAAGTGTTAATTCCTAAAAACAAAAGGTCACATTTCTGTCATGTAAAATTTAAATCTGGAAGTATTAGGATATTTGTAGTTTTCTTCAATCCTTTTCAATAAATTTTACTGTATCATGTGCATAAAGTATTGTGTTACCAAAAAACAATGTACATTCGTTTCTGTTTATCTTTGTGATATTTTTGAGGGGCATATCTCTTAGTATTCTTGATGAAAAATAATATGGCTTTCGAAATCAATTGAAATAGTGTCCATATAATAGCATGCATATAAATTTGGTTTGTTTGAATCTGCAAGGAATAAAGATGCTCGAGGACTGACAAGATTTGATGTGCATGACTGCTCGCCATGAATTCACCAAACTGTAACCTTGTTGTGACACAGCTAAAAAATGTAAAATACTTAATTTGAAGTTCAAAATATTTTTTTTGCAAATGCTAAAATATCTTACATACTATCTTTAAGCAACAATTTAGATACATCTTATTGTGTATTTACACTCTCAAATGTTTCGTTTTAGCCATTCACCTGCTTGAAACACAAATTGACATACATAAAAACTTCGTCAAACACGCTTGATGGGTCCATAAAATTTTGGTAGATATTTGATGTGCTTAGGCTGTCAAATTTGTGTTTGAAGAATGAGGACAGTTTGAAATGAATTTGAAAGAAAAATTCAACCTTGAAAATGCACCTTTACTGTACCAAACAACAAGACATGAAAATATGACAATATATATATATATGATGTGCATAAAACAATGTTTTTCTGTCTTCTTTATTCTTACCATCTATCATTCTCCTTGAGTTGTCGTTCCTTGTCTTTAGTGACGTCTTCTTTCTCGTCCTCCAAGTTGTCTCTCATTCTCTGTAACTCAGTGTTAGCTGCCTGTAACTTCTCATTTTCAGACTGAAGTCCATCGATCTGTTCATTCATTTCAGACCTAACCTTCTCTAACTGGGATTTTTCATTACCAGTCAAGTGGAGAGAGTTCTTTAGTCTATCTCTCTCTCTTGATGTGTCATCTTTGTCTCTTCTCCTACAGAAGAAAAAATGAAGTCATGGATGAATTAATTTGTGCTCAATGTTACTTCAAGAAAGTTAATTTTTTTCCATAGCACTACATACAAATAATTTTACTATTTTTTTTTAATTCATATTATACTTTTTCTGCAATAAAGTTAGCTGTTTTTCTAATATATGAAAGGAAAATGTAAGAATTTCATAAATAATATAACAGTTAAGCCAGCAAATGAAATTTGAATCATGAAGTTTACATAAATGTAAGTTAATCGAGACAGAAAAAAAATTAAAGACTGGAAAAACTATATGAACTCCATTATAAATAGGACGGGAGATACAAATGAAAAAAAAAATAGAATATCTAATTTTCTATTTAACAGACACATATACTTACGAAAGGTCAAGGTCTTCTTTAAGGTTAATGATTTGCATTTCAAGTCTTCGCCTCTCGTTCTCCACATCATCTAAGTTCTTTCTCAGAGCTCCATTGTGATCCTTACTTGCGATAAGTTTGGCTCTGAGTTCTGACACTTGGAGCTGACGCTTGTTCAATGCAGCTTGAACAGCAGAGAAAGTGGCATCAGCAAAGGCTGGTGATCTTGACCTTGCCATTGGAGATTTTGATCTGTTTCTAAGAATGGGTGACCTTGCCCTTGCAGATGGTGACATTGACCTGTTCCTTGAAGGTGACATTGACCTAGCTCCATCAGTGGCATCCAGCTCATCAGCATCATTAATGACTGCCTCTGCAATGTTTCTAAGAGCCTCATGAATGGTGTCTGTCTCTTCACGGTATTGACGAGAGGCTTCATTTTCTGGGATGTCAAATGATCTTTGTTCACCAAGACGAGTTTCAAAATTGTTGATGTTACGCTGTAGGTTAACGATGGATTTGTCACGTTCCTCCAGTTGAATCTTGAGTTTTTCATTCATCATGGTCAATTCGTTCACCCTACAATTTATATTAATACATAATAGTTTATGACGGTAAAAAGAGAAGGTCTGGAATTACTTGAAAATAAAGAGAAACCTGTCAGAACAAAAGTATAAAAGAACAAGACAGTAACATGTGCACTATACTTTATTTCCACATGTGTTGATAATTGTAATATTAGTTAACAAAGCTTCCAGCTATATTAAAAATATGAAATATCATTAACTACATAAAAAGTACAAATCATTTTTTGCTCAATTATTCATATTTTTCAAATAACAGAGATAATCTTTCTCTTCACAATTTTTTGTTTGCTGTACGAGTCACAATTCTAATAATCCATTAATATACTAATTAATTCATTTATTGCTTAATGTCCAGAAGGCAGTATTTCATCTCTATTCGAAAAAAATCCAGTAATATTAAGCATGATAAATATGCAAACAAATATCATTAAAAAAGCTGGTTATATATATGTCTATTTGAAGGTTTATAAAAACGTAGATATCTAAATTAGAGTGCACGACACGCTTCTGGAATAACTTTCATCAGATAAGCTCAAAGTCGAAGAGGGTTTATGGAAAAGTTGATAAAACAGCATATTTGCAAATATCGTCAAAATCAAAAGAGAACTCTCCTCTCATCGATCCTAACAACCTCATTAATCTTAACAATGTCTACAAATTCAGTGATTCAGTCAAAGCAAACATGTAAAACAACAGAGGTACCAAGATGTAGAGTTCATCAACAGAACTAAGAGCAACCACTCAACTGCAGGCTAGGAGCCGTTTCACCCCCTTTCAGGGTGTGAGTTTTGTTCATTCTTGAAGACCCTACTGTGACTGAAATGTAAAACAGCAATAAAAACACTATTCCTTTACTTTCCTTTAAGTGGTAAGTTGGACAGACTGTCATGTTCATCTACATCCATATCCTTTCATACTACATTGTAATTAGTTCTCGTACAATAAAGTCAACAATCCTTTGATTACCTTCACAAAAATTCAGTCAAATTTAATAAATTGTAGGGACAAGTTAAAGTGTAAAATATACACCTAAAACTTTCAGAAAAGCAGACCAATTGATCCTAAAGTGTTGACAATCAAATATAACGGATCAAAAGATTGCAGATTTATACATATCGGGAGGTTAACCATATTCTGTCACTAAACTACATATATAAATGTATATTAAAATGTATATACAATGTCGCAGGATATCAAATTTTATTTTGAACGAGCCTTTAGAAACAGAAAGAAATGTGACGCTTGACCATTTCTCATCAGTATAAAGATGAAGTCACACGCACAAAATAAATCTGATTGATCTTGTGACACTGATATTTTATTTATCCTGCAATGCTTTGAGCAATGATAAATGATGTTAGCACAGATTTTTTTCTTCAATATTTTAAAGTCAAAATCATGGTTATATGTCATGTGACACCATAAGTAAAATCACATGACGATCTAATTAAAATTAGATGTTAATTGCATCTTTCTTTTCTTGTGATGTACTAACATCTAACAACATCCAGTTTTGGGTCATGTCATGTGACCTTTCATTCATCTTTGATTGTCCAACCATATGCAAGACAGTTATAAATACTGACCAATCAAACAACAGCTCTTGGCATGTACTAGGTCTTATAAAGTAAGCTCATTGCTGATTGGTCAATTGATATGAACTCTGACAAGTCCCGAAACAGGGTGTAATTTCATGCTAGTGTGTGGCCAAATATTTTTTTTTAGAAAAGATGCAACAAACATGACATCACAATTTAAGCTTTACTTATGTAGTATACAAATAAAGCAAAATAAATATTTGTAAACTACAGGATCTGATTGCAGGATAATATATGGTACAAGTATAAAATGAAAACCATTGTATGATTTTCTGTATATCTAAGCTACATAATTATCGGGTATAGAATAAGAATATTAAAGTGCAGCCGTTACCGTTTTTGATTTTCTACAATTGTTGTTTGATAATATTCCTTAACATATCTGAAATGTTTTATGAAAGAATAAAATAATTGCCATAATTAATACTTTGTTATTTTTTATATATATATATCTACAGTCAAACTTGTCCATGTAGATACCTCTATTAAGCAGTCACCTGTATCAAAAGGTCACCTTTTTATTGTCCTTTCAGAAATTTTTGTGTGAATTCAACCTCTTTTAAGAAGTCACCTGTCTTATAAGGATACTTTTTCTTTGTCCCAAATTGTGACCTCTATGTACATGTTTGACTGTTTATTGTACCAGTAATATTTTACCCAATATATCATGTAAATTTCTTAATAATAAAAAAATGCAATATCCGCAATTATTTTTCTATATGTAAATATATAGATATTGAAAGAAAGGTTAGATTTGATTAAGATGGTTTGTGTTACCATAGTAATGTATATATTTTGCAATAACCAGACATAAATACTGTGTAAGTATCCTAAAGACCATTAAATTTAACTCTGGGTGTGATAAAAGGACAAGATCTGCACAAGTATCTTATTTAAGGAGCTTTAACATTAGTACTGGGTGCAATAACATGATGCAAGTTATGTGCAGGTATCCTAAGCAGTCTGAAGTCCTCAGCACTGGCTCAATTGAGACAAGTTTTACACAAGTATCCGAAGGAGCCTGACACTGAGTACAAAAATAAGACAATAGTTCTATTAACAAACAACTTACTTAGAATTAAGTTCTGCACTATGAGTATCATAGCGAGATTGGAGTTCTGCTACCTCCCTGGTTTTGTCTCTCAGCTGGTTCTCCAAAGACATGCGTTCCTGTTTCTCACGATCGAGCAGAACCGAAAGTTGTGTGTCTGAGCTTCTCTGGTTAGCACTCAGGTTTAGACAGGCAGAGTGCATGCTCCTGGATGTTTTAGTGACATCTGATCGTAGATGTGACATGTCCCGCTCTGTAGCTGTCTTCAACTCACCGAAACTGCGACGGAAAGCAACAACTTCCCGCCACAATGAGAGGAGGCGACCATGTTCATTGCTGAAGTACTCATTGAAAGACTGAAAAAAAAATTATAATATGTTTTTTTTATACATTTTGTATATTAAATGGAAAATATGAAATTCAGTCCAATTACCAACTGTAATAGTTTTGTTGTAGAAAGTGAAAACAGAATGCCAAAATTCATCAAATATGAGAAATATCTGTATCTTTGTTCATGATTAAAATAAATAATACTTGGGAAACATCTTTTTGTGATCTTCCTACTAATCTCCATCAATATTATAGTAGTCCCTGTCTTATAGGGCCCCTGCCACAAAAATGTCTGAAATCTTAGTAAATATAACTTGTCTAATCTGAACATCAGTCGTTACTGAGCACCTGTCTAATCTAAAACACCTGTCTAATCTGAACATCTGTCGTTACTGAGCACCTGTCTAATCTAAACACCTGTCTAGTCTGAATACCTGTCTTTTCTGAACATCTGTCTATTCTGAACCAAGCAAATAAATAGTTCTAAAAATGGGTGTTCAGTTTAAACAGTCTTCAATGTAACCAAAGGGGCTGCAGTAGCCGTGATCGTATGGTAGTTGGATTTGCAACTACCTATGCAATCAGTGACTATCACCATTGATGTTGTGAGTTCGAATCAAGGCGATGTGATTAAGTTTGTCAGTGACTTGCAACAGGTAGGTGGTTTTCTCCGGTTTCCTCCACTAATAAAACTTACTGCCATGATATAACTGAAATATTGTTGAAAGTGGCGTTAAACGCCATAAAACCAAACCAAACCAAAACCATCAATGTTACCTGTTCCTCCTCTCTCCAATCTGCTTCCTTAGCCTCTAATTCTTCTCTAGCTCTCTGCCAATCATTGGTCAGCTTGTGGATATCATTTGTAAGGGACTGGTTGGCTGCTGTTGCTTGATCCAACTGCTCACGTAACATGGCATTGACATGGGCCAAGCTAGCACTCCTATGATAATACAAAAAATTACCTTTTTTATTCTAATTTTGAAAGAATTTAAATTCATGGATTCCAATTTTTTTGGATTGCTCATGAAAAATATATTCATGAGATCTTAAAAACATAGATTTAGAGTTTCAAAATTATATAAAAATATCATAAAATATGAAAAACTAGTACATTTGTACTCCCACATGTAAAAAGTATTTTACAGCACTCCTCAAGCCTTTACAGAATAATACTACTTGCTTAATGAAGTATTTATAAAGTTTTTAGTATCAGTTTGCTTATATTTTAATTAAAAGTGAAATCATTATAATGCAGGAGATAAGAAACATTTTTTTAAGTTTGTATTTATTCTTTCTTATGATCATTAATATTTAAACATGTTTTGCTTTATTTTATTTAGACAGCAATTACCATCATAATAAAAATTGAGAAATGTTTGTTTTAATAACTGCATTTTGAAATCAAGAACGATTTGTGCAGTTTTTATTTCACACTTTTACACAATTAGCTATAGAGAAAGTAGTATTGTTTTGATTGATTGATTGATTGATTGATTGATTGGTGTTTAATGCCACCTCTAGCAGTATATCAGCTAAGCCTATATTGCAGCATACTATTTTCACTATTCAGGAAGTCCTATATGTTTCTTTATGAAAATTCTAGTCAAAGATCAAATTAATTTTGTCTCCATGAATTATGAAATGTTTCTAAAGCATACAAAATTTGAGCATGAGTTTATACTTGTACTCGGAAAAAAAACCGACAGCCAATCAGAACACTGTATTGAATACACACTTTGTTCTGATTGGACAAATTTGGAGTACTAGTTTGAAAATCATACTCAGGTTTTTTTAACTGTAGGCTTGATATTGATTTGATATATGTGTAATATCATACTGGATACAACAATATGTGATATAGTTTGTTAGTGACTTGCAAGGTCAGTGGTTTTCTACGGGTCCTCCGCTTTTTTTCCATCAATAAAACTGATAGCCACGATAAAACTGAAATATTGTTGAAAGTGGCATTAAACACCATAAACCAACCAAACCAATTCATCAGAATGATTTTTTTTTCTCGACAAATTCTTATTTGAGAAAGATATTACATATAGTTTCAACGTGAAATCCCCATTTAAAACGTAAAAATTCATGCCATAAAAAAATGAAACGATCCCCTTGAACAACCCATAAATAATACAATAGTGTAAATTTTATTACACTACAACCTTATACATGTAAATGCATCAGGTATATTTCACAACTAACAAATATGGTAGTAAGGGGGGGGGGAGGGAATTTTAATCTTAAAATTTTAAAATGTAACGAAAAATCAAATAATTAATTCAATGTTCCTTTTCCATTTTAATATATTTTAAAGAACACTGATCTGAATCTATCAAACGACTTATCAGTAATTTCCATCTTAAATTTTTTTTTATTCAAAATCATTTAAGAGTTAAATAATATAATTTCTTATTATAGGCAAAGATTATAAGTTAAATTGGACATACCCACTGATTTAAGTACAGACATGTTTTAACACTGTATGTGTAACTATATGAGTCACATTATATCTGTAACCCTTACCTAAAAAATTCACCTTCATCTCAATAAACAGGAATTTTGGCAAAAATATGGAGTTATTAACAGTCAATTATGTATTGTATAATACACCTTGCATGTAAGTTTTAGTTCTGAAAAATTGCTTACACACATACCAATAGAATTGACTGATACGTGATAATAGGTGGACTATTGTTAACGCATGAAAACACAATGCATACAAAACTTAAAAGTCATGGTCGTAGGGGGTCCCTTTTCACTAAAGCCAATGTAATGCTTTGATGTCTTAACCCATGTGAAAATGAACACTTATCTTCTTGGGACAAAAATCTATTTACTGTTTCGTACAATCTTTTAATTCTTAGCTTCCATAATCACAATCAACAATGTCTTATGCCTTTGTTGCTCCCCATTAAAGAACAAAGGGAGACAACCCACAATGGTACCTCTTTAAAATCAAAGGGAGACAACCCACAATGGTACCTCTTTAAAATCAAAGGGAGAAAACTCCCCTTAATTGTTCTTCGTCCCAGACAAAGGGAGGCCACTCACTTTCATTGTTTATTTTCAAGACAATGGGAAGACATCTCACCTTTGTTGCTCCTCCTCCAATTTGATCAAAGCTGCTTCCATGTCCATGTTGCTTTCTGCTTCCTGGCGGAGACGACTTTCACTATCTAAACCTTTCTGGTAAGTATCTTGTTGTGACTGTAACTATGAAAGACCGAATAGCAATTAAATAAGGTGATGAGGCATCTGTGAGAATTTGTTCAGTAGCATCAGGACTAGTGGCACTCAGTAGCCAATAGTCCTCTGTACACTTTGTGCAGTGTACGGTAAACCTGTATATTTTCCAACAGTCTTTGTTACTTTTTACACCATTTTGATAGTCTTTTCAAAATTTCGTTAACGAAAAACATAGAATTTCTAAAATAAATACAATGCCACTTTTAACAATGCTTGAGTCAGTTTAATGGCAGAGGAAATCTAAAAACCAGGAGAAAACAAACTCTAATGAAGTTGATAAGACATTTTCCATTTTACAATAACTGTTTTCTGAGAATTCTCTGCAACAACAATTTATACAGTTATGTTATAATAAATCTGACCACAGAGCATTCCATAATACAACTGTTTTATGAAGCCATACATTCCAATACAATGCATAACACTATCATTTTAACAGATCCCCCTCTCCCCCTAAAAAAATAAAATAAAAACATCAAAAAAGCAATCATACTATATCTATTTATGTAACCTAGAATATTTCTTCAGCATACCTTGTACGATTTATTTCTTGTTAGCATCGTTCTGGCACTATATGTTTTACGAATTCTATAATCGTTAGATTCTCCCATTAAAATATCCTCCACATTCTGATCAGATGATTCTGCCATTTTTGCACAATATTATAATCTGGTGTATCAGTACTATTTGTTGCTAAACTTTGAACAATCTTAATGCTAGGGTATATAACAGACACACAAAAAAAAGAAAAAAATGATAGTCCACGACGAATATAACCTTGGTTAAACAAGAGAGTACGGGAAAAATAACCTTCCACAGGCCAAACGTTACATTTGCATCAACCAGTCCTGTCCAATTACAGTTATAAATCTTTTACAGTTGCGATTTATTGCGGTGTATTTACAGCAAATTTGTGCACATCACATATGAAGAATAAATACATTAAGTCTACTCCAAAAGAGGCTTTCATTCCCGATCGAGCGAAGACATTTAACTTTACGACGAATCCGACGTTAATGGGGGGAAAAACACGAGCACACATGAATAAAATTGAAAATGTTTTCATATCAAGAAGATAAATAAAAATAAGTCAACAATAAAAATAACAATGTCGATGATATTAACTTTGAAATAGAATTAAACGGAATCTTGAATAGTTCGTCAATTTTTATAGGGTAAGATGTTTGTTGTTATAAATGGATTAAAATAAACATTTTACTTATATTGGTAAACACAATTAATAAAAGACCTGTTTAAATTGTGAAAATAATGGTACATTTCTATTCTATTGTTGACGGGTTTCAGGGACCTGATGAGAAAAAAAAGTCATTTTAAATGTTCAAAACGATTCAATAGAAATAAAAGTTAATTTGATTTGTTTAAATGGCACTAGGGCATAAACATCTCAGTGTATATATATATACCTATAATTTTGGTGATAATTTGTAAGTTTTAAAATTTAAAATTCAAACAAAGTTTTTAAAATTTGATTTAAATATGCAAGATTTAACATGAAAAGTGAAAAATAAAAATAAAAACGAGAAATAATAAAATCTTTGACGTTTATATTGCTCTGTAGGAGGTAACTTTCTATAGATATCGGATATAGCGGTTAAAAGATACCGAAAAAATGTGGGTTATTTCTGTAGCTGTTTTGTTTAAAATTTTCAAAAGCAATTCGAAATGAAACACTAGACCACACATAAACAGTAACATTTTACAGAGTCTGCATTTTATTTAATATAAGAATGAAATGATACAGCATTCGAAACAATAAATTAATGGCTGCATTCTTTCAAAATCTCCGTGCAACAACTTCACAACAGATTTTGCACTATTATGTCTAGACTGTACTTTAAGCGTTAATGAACCATATACTTAAAGGGATTGCCAATACTGCCAGATGTACATTTGAAAAATGTTTAGTGTAGTAAACATTCTTGCTTACGAACGACCCCTTTATATTACCCTACATTTAAAAATCTAATATTTTCAAAATCTATAACTAAAATAAACAGTAAAGTAGTTATTTTCAACAAATTTCTAATGAATCGCAAAATTTCTATCAAGACGTAAAGGTCATTCATTCACAAAAATTCAACATTTCACGATTTTCATCCGAACAGATGATTTTTGTTTGAAGAAAAGTTTCAATAAAAGTTTAAAACCTACATCATTGTAAGTGTATCAATTAAAACCCTCCCATTTCTCTGTATTATATAATACTGCTATACAACTAGGGAATAATGGCACCATGGGGCTATTCAACGTAAATATGTACCTGCATTCATAAGTTTCCTTCTACGTAAACACGCGATGATTTGAAGTTAAATCAAGCTAAAACCAATTCATATGAACCTAAGTGCATAAATATTGACAATTATTATTGATTAAATATTGAATTTAAAAGTCAAACTTCCTTTTGTACTGAAAGTTTGTAAACTTTGTAAATTTGACTTAAAAGCGATATTGACTGTATCTTTTTGTTTACGTTTCAACAATCACTCGATCTCTCATGTTTTCTCTTGCTTTGCACTTTGATTTCTTTTACTTCGAAATCCACTCCAAAATATAAACTAGAGGCTCAGGTGAGCCTGTATCGCTCACCTGATATAAATAAGTCCTCTTAAGAATGTCTGCATGCCGAATACATCTAAGTTACTATTCAAATCCCATAGGGTTCTATGTTAAAACTATGTCTGCTCATGGCAGCCATCTTGGATGAAGGTTGTGGTCACCGGACACAATTTTGAAAGTATATACTACCCAAGGAACATCCATGCCATGTTTGCTTTAAATTGGCTGACTGGTTTCAGAGGAGAAGACTTTTGAACAATTTTCCCATTGGGTCCTATGCTAAAACTATGGCCGCTAACGGCAGCCATTTTGGACCGAGATTGGGGTCACTGAACACAATTTTGGAAGGACCATCGATGACATGTTTGCTATATTGGTTTACTGGTTTCAGAGGAGAAGATTTAAAAAAAAAAATTCTCATAGGGTCCTATGTTAAAACTATGTCCGCTGATGGCGGCTGTCTTGGATGGAGGTCTGGGTCACTGGATATAATTTTGAAAGTTGACCATTTAAGGACCATTCATGCCATGTTTGCTTTAAATTGGCTTACTGGTTTCAGAGGGAACAAAATTTAAACATTTTTCCCATAGGGTCCTATGTTAAAACTATGTTCACTGACAGTGGCCATCTTGGATGGAGATCGTGGTCACATGACATTATTTTGAAAGTTGACCACCTAAGGATCATTCATGCCATGTTTGCTTTAAATTGACTTACTGGTTTCAGAGGAAAAATGTTTTAAACATTTTCCCCATAGGGTCCTATGTTAAAACTATGTTCGCTGATGGTGGCCATCTTGGATGGAGGTCGGGGTCACATGACATTCTTTTGAAAGTTGACCACCTAAGGACCATTCATGCCATGTTTGCTTTAAACTGACTTACTGGTTTCAGAGGAAAAACTTTTTAAACATTTTTCCCATAGGGTCCTATCTTAAAACTAAGTCGAGTCATGGCGGCCATCTTGGATATGCGATCGGCACAAAAATAACAAATTTAGTAGAGGACCATCCAGTCACCATTTCTATAATGTTACAATTCCATCGGCTGAGTAGTTTCTGACAAGAAGATTTTCAAAGTTTCAACCAATCAGAACACATTATTGGCCCTGGTGGCCATGTTGGTTTTCCGATCTAAACCAAAATAACAAATTTGGTAGAGGACCTCCCAATGAACATTTCTGCCAAGATTGGTCCAAATCTATTCAGTAGTTTCAAAGAAGAAGATGAAAGTATGAAAAGTTTACAAACGTGGACGACGACGAACGCAAAGTGATGACAAAAGCTCACATGACCCTTTGGGTCAGGTGAGCTAAAAACAAAACAAAATCAGGAATGTCTCAATACAGAGTTATCCAACATGAACTAAACAAATTCAAGTTAGTCTCCCAAAAGATCATTTACCCTATCAACTCAGTTTAAAGGAGGATTTCTTCTTTTTTTGGAATATAACTAGCATATTTTTGGTATCTTTGGTGTTCGTAATAAACAGGTGTTTGCCTTACACAGGTTAAAATTAAGAGTCCTACGTTGGGACTTTATTTAAAGTTCGGTATATACAGGATTCCATTTTATTCAGGTTGCACTGTATTATAGATATACATATACATGTAATTAAATAAAATGGTCAGTTTATTATTTTTTTTTTTTGATGATGTGATATTCAACAGACAAAACATAAAATGTACACTCTACAATCTCTACTTAACATCTACAAGTGTGAAAGACAATACAAATACACACAACAAAAGTGAGGTGACACACACACACACACAGAATTTCTACAAGCATCATGTGATGTTAATTACATGTAAGCAGTTTTGTTAATAAGTGGAAGTGGGTTAAAAGACAAGTATTATTTATACAGTGAAATTACTGTTATGGGTTGGAGACTTCAATTCATTAATTTTATACATAAGCAAAAATATTATTTGGAAACAGTTATCTCCCATTATCAAGCTAAGAAAGGGAGATAATAAAACAGATAAAATTTACATAGTCAAATCATCTCCATTTTCACAATGGTCCGTTTTTAATATCCAATATTTATGACACAAGACATGTTTGTATGAATGTAAAAACTTTATCTACTCTCAATTTTACAAGTAAAGGGTAATAAGAGACATTATAAAATGTGGTTAGGGTTCAATATTAAATACCCTATCGTGTCATCATAGTTATATATCACTCCACGAGCAGTTTTATGAAGTAATTGAACGGGTTATTATGAAAAATAGTCAGCAGTGATTTATAACTGTTTGTTTAAGCTTATTGCAGTGAGGAACTCAATATTAAATTCTAATAAGTTTTAGCTACCCTGAAAGTTTCTTTGATAAATTGTAGTTTTTTGTTCATACACACTTCACCATTAACAATTCATTTTTTTGGGGGGAAAAATTGAAAAATCAAATATTCCTTCAAAATTTTTAATTAAGGATTTGTTGGGTTTTTTTTTTTTTTTTTTTTTTTTTCTATTTTAAACATCATAGAATTGAATTCACATTTTTGAATATTGAAGCAGTGTGAATGACCATGATGGCAAATTTTACATGAATTGCATAAATGCTTCAATTTATGCTTCATCTTAAAATCTGTCAAATCCATTCCTTCATACTGCATAAAGTAAATATCACAAAATATGTATTCAAATCAATATAAATATAGAGTCCTCATGATGAGCACCAGTCCTCAGGTCCAAGATCAGTAAAACTTTGTTCAGACCAGTAAATTCTTCAGTTTTTATTTAGAATTACACTAAAATAAATTAAAGAATTTGATTCTGACCATTCAAATAACATTTTCATTTCAAGGACTGTAGATATATATGATATTTCAACGAAAATAATTTGGAGCAAACAATAATTTTTTTGTACACAAATTTATTAATACATTTTGTAATACTATGAGTTCCTGTTTTCAGTCAACCATGTCTATAAACATAATGTTTTGGGTTTCATCATGCATGAATAATATCACATGATACTAGTTTTAACCAATGACAGTTGACTAAATTGACATGCTTTTCTAAGAATTCATGTCTACCAAAGTTAGCAATTTTAGAAAATTTTACAGATAGTTTTTATTAGACTTTTGGTATTTACATTTATACTCAAAGATACATATAATTTTTGCATTGTTACCAGTGTAGGATCACAAATAATTTTTTATAGTGCTGCTGTCTGGGATTTTTGTGAATTACGTTCATTTTAAATTGTTATTAAATTAAAACTGCTAATAGAATGACAATTAGTTAATTATAAACGAGACAAGATTGACATAAATACAACAGAAAAAAATATAGATTAAGATTAAAATGAAGATAAAAATTAAGAATTACAAAAAATAGAGGAAAATAAAAAGTTAATGGTGAAATGAGTAAAACAACTTATAAATATATAAATGACAAAAAAAAAGTTTAAATAAAGATATGATGCAACACCAGATTTGTACGACAATAAGCCTGAATTTGACACGGATAATACTCACGGCCGATTTTGACTTTATATTATTGTTTTCAGACTCTAATTCGCCACATTTTCGTTTGTACTGGAGAACCTAATAAACCAGGTCAAAGAGGATCAGTTAAGACATGCCCGATAGAAGTGCAAAAGTTTTTGTTTTGACCAATCATTTGTTTCTAATCCCTTCACTGCTGTACTGTAATCCATTCACTGCAGAACTATGAAAGCAATTTCATTAACAGTTTGATACTGCACAATCAATCACTCAAGGGATTAAAACAAATGATTTGTCTTGATTGCTATGAACCTAAATATATTTATGAGATAATTACTCCATCATTTGTTTCTGTATTTAAACAATGTTCATGCCCAGAGCGTTTTTGTTTTATATATATTTCATCTTCCAATATAAGTTAGCAACCAAGCGAATTCAGTTGCTTCACTATTAATTTTTAAACGAGTTTAAATACTTTACATGGAAAATAACTTTATCTCAAAAATACATTTTCGTTATTTGAACAAAAGTATCAGTAATTTTTAAAAACTTAAGCCTAAAACCTAATCTGTTCCACTCAGTTGTCAAGCCAACAGATTAAGGTACATAATATATTAAATGTAGACTTCAGCTCATAGAAATAACTGCTACTTAAGTTCATCTAACAATTCTGAACACATCTAAGTTTAGAAAGCCAGCCACCTAAGTCACTCCGTTCCACGCTTCTTACCGTCTTCAAATGATCATAGCGGGACCTCAAGTCCGCTTGATCTGTTTCTATTTCCTCACACTTTTTCTTGTACTGCAGAACCTAAATATGGACAATATGATTGGTTAATGTCTCTAATTACCTGTGTAATTGACTGTGAGTGAATCTTTGTTTCATAATCAGTGCATTTTTTCTTGTATTGTAAAAGCTGAAAAGTGAAATCTTTTAGTATTAGATCAGGCACTACTGACTTCTAGAAAAAAAAAAGAGCATTAAATAAAGCTATGAAGATTCCATCATGATCGTCATTATTGCATTTAATTTCTTAAAAATGAATTTGCTTTAAAAACAATTTTTGATTTGGCCAATATATTATAATAAGAAAACATACTTTAAATAATTATAGAAACTAAAAAAATTAAATATTTGCTGTTTAATAGTTCTTTTGTTTTAGGTGATCAAAAATCAAATAAAAATAAAATTCCCAAAATCTTAATAATTTCTTATATCTTTTATTTTTTTTTCTACTTTCCTAAAATGTAACCGAATAAAATATAAAATAAACTATAAATATGAAGTAAAATCTAGAAACTACGTTAAAATATTTTACCGTAATTGGTTTTGTATAGCACACATACTTTTTGCACTCCTTCTATTAATTGCATATTGCGTACATTGATATTTAATATGCATCTTGTCAATAAGTTGGTGTTAAACGCCAATCAATCAATCAATAATTGCTTCAATCTGATTGTAATCGAAGAACTGGTATATAAACTGTTTGATTTCTTTTGTAAAAAAAAATAGAGAAAAGTGGATGTCTAATCTAATGTGCATGTCATGTTTCTGCAGTCAGGTATGCTCAAAGTCAAAAAATTTGATATCCAAATAATTTGAAAGTCTTTGGGAGTAAGAAACCCAAAGACCCTAAACAGGATAGCTAAAATAGGCTAAGCCTAAGGTTACCTATGCCTGAGGCAGATGATTCTTAGTAAATATTTCCTACTTTGGTCAAAAGATTTTTCTCAGCTAAAGAAAAGTGTGCATTATGCAAAACCAATTACGGTATGCACAATCTGTTATACAAAAATTACATCCTATTGATAATACTAAAAAGAAAAATATTTCATAATAATTCAAATACATGTACAAATACGTTCAATAAATTGCAAATAAATTATATCTGCAGTAAAAAAAAAAGTTTTAAAAAGTGCATTCTATAATATACATGGCAAATCAAATGTGAATTTAAATACAAAATATGAATACATTGTATATTCAAAAGCATGAGAAAAGCTACACCTAGTCAACCCAATTTTATATCAATTTATCAAATTATTATTCTTTTTATTACACAATTTCATTAAAATTTAAATGCATTTTCCCACCACAATGCAATTATGAATTCTGATAAACACGTCAAATTTTGTTCTTACATTGTTGTTATTGGTTCTGAAATTGAACCGATACAAAATAGTTTTGTTGATACAGTACAATGCAGACTGATGGCTATTCTCCTAAATTTCTAATTAAGTATACTTAATTTAAAAGACATTCATTGTTATAAAATGTATATTTTTAAATTCCTACTATTTTTTTGCAACAAATAAAGGAAGTTTTTTTAAATGTAATATGCTTAATTGATTTTTTTCCCTGTACAAATGAGTTTGTAAACAAGTAGGGACCTTAAGTGAGCTACCCTGGGCTGCTTAGGTCATTGTAAATCAGGGGTTTATTCAATAAACTGTATTCAATAAAAACCTACTAGATATATATATATATATATTTACTAAAATACATGTAGCAAAAAAAAGCATGGTAATGGAATCAAGGCTGATTTTTTTCACCTGACGACTTCCAATCTAAGATATGTAAAATATGCAAATAATTAAAAGGTATTACTAGTAATAAAAATTTTTTTATTTCAAAGCAATGTTGCTTGAACATTTAAATAAAAAAAAAACAATGGTAATTTAAACATGAATACACAAATGTGTGTATAACAATACCTAAACCGGCCAAAGTCCATTGAGGACTAGTACCGTTAATTACTCTCTCAAAAAAGGTCTTTATGTATTAACACGATTTAAATACTCCAGCTGTTCAACCTTGAACAAAAGTAAATTTCAAAACAGCTAGCAATACATATAGTATATATACCTTGGCTTGAAGTTTCTGTACAAGTTGGGCTTGTCTTTGCTGTCCGTCTTGATATGCCTGTAGCTTACGTTTATAACTTTGATGTTCCTCTTCAAGTTTCCGTCTCAACTCGATGTTCTGTTGGACGAGGTTTTTGGACGGTGTTTCGCTGTACTCCGCTCCTTCCCCCTTCAAGTTCTGCTCAAGCTGAAACAATAACAAAAAATTTCAAATTAATACTTTTATCATATTATTCAGAGAGACATTATTATCCTCTTGTTTATGGCATTCCACATTAAAAACACTCATTAATAAAATGTTCAATAACTAAATACCAAGTATAGATATGCTAAGCTTAATCACGTTATTTTTCAAAACCATTTCTCAAAGCAAATCAATAACAATATGGTACACCAGAGATGAAAGTGCTTCACTGATGAAAAAAGATGATACCCTCCTTCGCAGTGCCTGAATACCTTCAATTTCTAGCTTGATGCATTTCAAATATGTTGCTACAAAAATAAAAGAAAATCCACTGATCAGAGGAAAACTTTCATCTCTGCACACACAAAACAAGATCCTACTACCCTCAAATTAACAACAATTAACAAAAATCCCACCGTAATAGACCTCTTGTAGCAATAAGATGACGAAGTCGTCTCCATGTTCATATCAACGTCCATGTTAATTTCTGTGAGGTTTTTTTTTCCTTACTTTTATGTTAGCAGCTTTGATGTTTCAGTACACAGTGCAGGTAAAAACATAGAATTAAAAATATACCTGGCATCTTCTGAACAATAAGACCTTTCTCTATTGTATATGAAATGACGCATATATACAAAATATGCTCCTTGTTTTAGTATTTATTCATGAACGATGACTGGGGAAACAAAATTAATATAAAAAAATAATTTTAGAACTTGTTTTCAAATCCCTTTGATTAATTTTCAAAGAAGGAATTGATGCATATATTTTAATGTATGTTGTAATGAATTAATAAATAAAATATGTTTTAACAAACGAAAACAGTTTCTAAAAAAATTTTGGCTTTTATGAAATTTTGTTTTTGATAATCATCATGAAACTATACAAACAGAAAATTTAATTCCGCACCAATGCAGAAATCTTAAATATCAACAAAAAATGACATTGAAGTTTTTATATTATTACTGCATCAATTTATTGCTATACATAATGTATATGCAGCCAAGTATTGAATATATGACAAAATTATTTCTAGCTAGATTAAATGTGTAAATAAACTTTAAAAGTCTTTTCTCCATGAATTTTTTTTTAAAAATTATTTGTTATAACTTAAAATTTATTTTACGATAAATGTAATTTTTTCTATTCTATTCAAATATTCTTGCTTAACCTGCAATGTTTTGCAAGGTTCAAAATTATTATTTCCAATAGTTGGAGAGAAAAAAATAGCAAATTATGTGTCTTACTTCTAGATCTTCTAAGTCTAAATCCATAATGAAAAACACACGAATCAAGATGACATAAAAATGCAAGTGTCACACAAATATGATGTGATCGTAAAAAAATATGGCAATGATTGAAAATTTAATGCACACACAAAGATTTGATATCGCTTTAAAATTAAAATACCGGTAAGTGTTTAAACTTTGACCCCGTTAATGTTAAAGTTAATGAAAGTAAGCCTAAACGTTAATTATTATTACTCTGATCTAGTACCTTTTAAACAAATGCCGAAAACCGCATAAATCTGTGAATACTTACTGAACAATACATAATCAAGAACCGTAACTAATCAATTAAGAATTGGATTATTGTATACAAAAATCAATACACGAAAAAATGTTCCGTAAAATAATCCTTAATCAGCAAATAGGAACAAATCAATTAAAACAAGCAGCATAGTGTTGAATATATGACGAAATTTATTCCTAGGTAGATTAAACGTGTTGATAAACTTCGGAAGTCTTTTTTTTCTCAAGGTGTTTTTTTTTATTTTTAATAAAATCTGATCTGACAGATGCTTGTGTTAGACTTTTGTCAGGGGCAATTAAAAAATAATCTTCTGGTGACAGAAAATAATTAATTTAGACATACCAATCTGTCATTTAATTTAATTTGTGACTTTCGAATCAATTAAAAAAAAATTTAACTGAAAATATATAAATACACTAATTATAACAAACAGATAGTAATATATTATATCAATAAAATTATACATGTACCTCCGACTGCATAATAAACGATTTTATCTCAGCATTCCCTGTCTATCATAAAATGAAAAAAAATGTCTCAACACCTCGATTTTATAACCATTTTCTAACACTATTTACAGAAATATTGTGACCAACTCTAATTAACATGAAGTTTATTAACATGTTTCTCAATTGTCTGCATCCAGTTGTTTAAACTGTCTACTCATCGATTTGATAAAGAACCTTTTAGAAGTATTATCTAGACCATCAAGTAGAACACTGTTAATTATAATGTCTTTTATAAATTAATCTAATATGGAGAAATTAATGGCCGAGAAAAGCCATCCGAAGTTCATACTTCAAAATGAAATAATTAGACTTTATTTACAAATGTAGATATACAGATGGAGCATGCAATAATAAAACAAGAATCAAACAAACCCCTGAAATGACCTTCACCTTTAAGATTACTCTTTGGATACGTTTTTTATTACATTTCGTTATTTAGACTTATTTACAAATGTAGATATACAGATGGAGCAAGGGGCCTGGGTGGCTCAATGAGTTAGGTCGCCGGATCTAACAACTCATACAAGCCTATCACCAATACTGAAATGCATCCAGATATTTGTCATGGTGACCTAAAAAGAACCCCTTAAGTTTTCTGTGACATAGTTTATCATGAATCTTGTAATAATATAGGAGTTCATTACTCCAAGTATGTAATTAAGTAATTTGAGTTCACTACTCTAAGTGTGTAATTTGAGTTCATTATTGCCGTTCTCCATACATACGCTTTTACATCCCAACAGAACTACACTAGACTGTATTCAGTTCTTAAACAATTAAGATATTAGCCATGAATTTAAGTCAAAATGTCAGCAAGTTTCCTACTCTGTAGAACAGCTGATCCATCATCATTGTATTTACAATATTTAATATAAGACAATTTAAATAAAATTTTACATTAAATTTCAAACCCTTAATTTTACAATTTCAAATCATGGATTGCATGAGATGCTGACCCTAATAACAAAATCCTGATAATGTACAGCAAAGGTGTAAGAAGTTAGAGTTCTAATAACCACAGCCACAATGACATGACTTTTTGAAGAAGACTTCATAAGTTTGTTTAAATTGGGTCTAATCCATTTTGTCTATTTAATTGGCAAATAAAATATGTTTAAACTAAACTAAACTTTTTGGATGAGGCAGGAGCTTTGGGAAATGTGGTAAAATTATTTTTTCAGAATAAATTGGCCACAGCATTTTTCTAATTCAGCAATTAATATTTTAAACATTATAGTTTTTCTCAAATTTCTCAACCAGAAGAATGAACCTTCAACTTACAAATGGGAGACAAAATAATAAAATTCATGCACATACTTTTTGTTTACCTCCACTGTGTATTTTCTGTTTACATTTTAAGATCGTGTACCCGGTACACTAAAATGTGCTTCAACACACTTTATGACCTGTCATAACTTGCAAATTAGCTCATGAATATTCATAAGTCATATAGAGTTAATTAGTGACAGTGGGTTTAATTTTAATTAACAAATTAGATTTCCTTAAAAAAATTCTAGAGATTAATAGTTAATTACCTCAAAAGCTGGTTAATAGCTAAAAACTAAGGCTAAGGGAATCATATTACAATAGTTTTATTGATTGAAACATCTCCTTCCTTGCTTAACCAAGCATCATATTAAATTCATTCATTCATTTTTATGACAAAATAGTGTAGTATAATACCTTTCATTTCATTTGTTTACCTTGACAACTAGGTTTTTTTTAAAGGATTAAAATTTTTAAAATCTTTTCAATTTTGTAAATACAAAATGTAATCATTGTCAATTTGTACACTTGAAATATACATTACATCATTGGTCTCTTGCCATAAACCTTAATTCCTTGAATTCTTGAAAATGTCTACACATTGTATATATAATAGAATTCTTGAAAATGTATACATTGTATATATAAAATTGGTTTAATAAAATTATCTTATCTATAATAGAATTCTTGAAAATGTCTATACATTGTACATGTATATATAATACATGTGATTATTTGAAAATACCAGAAGATGTAGTTATGATAAAACAAAATTTCAAAATAATAAAAACAATCTATATCCAATTCTTTAAGCAGAGTTCATGAAATGTGTCAGTCCTGACAGACATGACCAGCAAAATTTGGGCAGATTTTGCTAAGGACTGATACAAGATTGGTATTTTGCAATAGAAAATTAATGAGAACTGACATTTTTTTCACTAGGACCACCAAACCTATATGCAATTTTGTGAACCCTGTTTAAGAAGATAAATTCATAAAAAAAAATAATGATAAACTAAATAAGATGCCTTGTAAAATATCAATTGATTAACTGATTAATGTTGAACACCAACTTTAACAGTTTTTCAGCATTGAAATTGTGGTATCATGTTTATGTATGTTATACAAGAAATTTTAAAGTAAAGATAAGAAATTAAAATATTAAGCTTACCTATTTTTTTTCAATCCACTAAACACAAGTTAACAGGATGGCAAATGCAGGACATTTTAACTTTATATTAGGTCGGATAATGATTAACTACCTATTCCTGGAATTTCTCGATAGGGAACATATTTGCATATTTTTTTAACTAGGGCACATATTTGTATATTATTTAATTATGCATACTCTTAAAAGCATTGGCCCAAAATCTTACAAAATTGCCATCTCTATTTTTTAAAGGAAAAAAAGACTTTTTGATGCATAATATTGCTGTTTTGACTTTAAAAAAAAAAAAAATTACGAGAAACACAATACACTAATATATTTTATGAGTCACTAGATGTGCATTTCATTAAGACTTTGCCTATTAAATAATGTAACAGTAATTATCAATTTTCTTTAAAAGGAATGTTTATCAATAGGACTCATTGGAATTTTAGTGATCGACTTTGAACAATAAATAAATTTACATAGACCCATTATAGAGAAGAATTTTTGTATAAAATATCTCCACTCCATACATTTGTGATAGGATTAAAGAATTAAACCCAGAACTGAAACTGTCGAAAATCAATTAGCATACTACTGTTGGCCAGAACCGAAAGGTATCAAAAATCAATTTAAAAATTCAAATAATAAATTACACAAATAATTCCAGTTACAGGTCCGGTTATTTAACTTGGTGTGTGTACATTTTAACATAAATCCTTTACGCTTGTAATCAAGTATATGTAATTAAATTACAGACGATCAGTAGCACACCGAAGATTAAATAACTAAAGAATTAATAACAGAGGCTGCCCTGTTTTACCCTTTTTATTAATCGCCTGCTTGTAATATGCATTTGTAATTATATATATGCATCCGTTCCTTAATACAATTTGAAGCAAAAATGACTGAAAACAAAAAGCTCAATTTCAAACTAGGTAATGCATAAATTAGAAATAATATTTGAAAATAGACCCTGGTTTTTATTATCAATGCTTAGCTTAGTAACTATTCTATCTAAAACATAAAAAAAAATTCCATATATATTTAATGGAGTATATGTTTTATTCAAACAAGGTAAGTAATATATGAAATTAAAAACTTAAAAATGTAAATAATCTCACATTTAGAAATACAATCTGAGAGTTCAAACAATTAAAAATAAGCAAAATATTTAAAACTTGAATGAATACAGTTCCATTAAAGAATACTGAAAAGGGATCATAAAGTATATTGTTCTTACAAACTTGGTTGGAAAGTTTTTTTTATGTTAAAGTGGTTAGTTATGAAAATATGCATTAATCAATACAAAAGATTGTACACAGGGAGCAATTTATTATAAATGGTATGTTTAAAGTATTGATTGTCATATATTGAATTGAACTCCCAGTGTCAACAGGAAAAAAATCCATAGTTTTACATACGACTGCCATTTATTAAATTTAAGGTCAGTTTGAACCAATGATTTTAAGCCATTTGTGAAAAATTTAATAAAATTTCTGGATAAGATATTAATTATCATCTGAAAATTTTAGTTCAGTCTGAACCAATAATTTTTAAGCCATTTGTAAAAATTTAATAAAGGTTTCAAATATGTTATTAATTATCGTCCGAAAAAAATTAATTTGAAATCTAAGAGACCTTTAAAATTGAAATAGTAATAAAAATATTGAAGTTTCGTTTCTTTATTACTGAACACTTATAGTTAATCTGCCCTTTTAAAAGAACATTCAGCTATTAAAGCCTGTCTAATATTTCAATGGATTTACTCTCAATTTACATGTATGTAGACCACTTGTTACATGTAGCTTAACCTCATACATGTACTTGAATGACCAACCAAAAATGTTTTCCATAGAATAATGAAAAACCACAAATTATAGAGGAGAAAAATACACACAAATAAAAAAAAATATGATGCACATTTCCAGATAAATAGAATTATTATGCATACATAACCAGTCATCATTGCAACCATGTTCTTGTCGTGAGCTACAATGGTTGAATGTTGCATGCATTCACTGGAGTCTGTGCCAAAAACGACTAGCCCTATGCCCCAGTCTAGTAAAAATTGGCTCTGGCTAATAAAAATTGCATAACATTTACTTAATCAAATAGAAAAAAATTCTTCTAAAATGTAGTTCGGACTAGTTTGTCAAAATATTTTTGGCAGAGACTGCAATGAACCTTTCTTCCGATGTTACACTCAATCTCCTCAAATAAAATTTCCTCTGAAAGTTATCAGTTATGTTACTATATTTAGATTAAAACAAAATAAATCCTATTAATTATTTATGAATCACTGATTGAAGATAAGCTATATGTTTCAATACTAACAAAACACCAATCAATCAATCAATACTAACTGCCTTGACCTTTGACTTCACAAATCCTACAGGAGGAGCCTCAGTGTTGGTGTCTGTCTCACTCAGAAGGTCTTGAGTGTCAGTCGTATCGTCTGCCTCCATTTTTGTTCGTATATATTTCTCACACACAAAAATGACCAAGAAATATTATAATTCCAGATAAAGACTTAATCCTTTAATCTTACGAATTCAAATATTAAATCCATTTTCTGAACAAGGTATTTTTCTTATCAGAACTTTTCATTCTCCGGTATGCATAAATAAAAACCTTGTTCTTATTTCTCTTACAATTCAATATTGTTGATCAGTTAATTTAAACTTTCATTATAATGCTACATTTCCTCGAGACAAAACTCCTTATTCCCAAGACTGTTACACCACTGAAGCGTTACCTTTACAGGTGAGCATTTTCAGGTATAAACAGGTGAGATAACGAATATGTTACAATTGTTTTATCATCAAGGACTTGAAATTTATAATCAGTCATCAATTGGCCAATATACCCCATTGTTGTGGACTAGCAGTGTCTTTGATGTAAATTTAATCATATGGGCAATTGTCACGAAATTTAATATTTATGTCAAAACATAAAAGACCTGTTGACAGGGTTAAATTGGCACTTATTTACTGCTAATATGATACAATACACCGGCTATACAATAATATACAAACATAATTCACCACACCATATACATGTAGCTGAAATATTGATCAAGTTGGCAATAAACACCAATCAATCAATCAATCAAACCAAATTCAAAAATTTTAAAATAGCCTTAAATTTGTTATCATAAGGTATTTATTGCTACTTTCAAGAATATTTCAATTATAATATCCTGGTGGTCAAATTGATTGATGGAGAGAATGGAGTAACCCCACCCCCCAATTTTTTTTTTTATAACTCACCAATTTACCACAGGTAAGTGACATAATTTATATTGGCTAGGTCAAGTTGATTGGTTGAGGTGATCGGAGCACCCAGGGCAAAAAAAAGTAACTTCCATAAGTAACTGACCAATTTTATCTCCGGGGTAAAGTTGATTGGTGGAAGTGAGTGGAGTAGCCAGAGAAAAATACCAACTTCCACAAGTAGCTGACTAATTTTATTGCATAAAAGGTTACAAAGTAACAAACTTTAGTGGTAAAAGGTGCATACTGTTTGTAAACAGACAATGTAGATGTACATATTAACATACTGTTTGTAAACATACAATGTTGATGTACATATTCATCTACCATACGATTCATTATAGGGAAATGACAGCTCTTGATTCTCAAAAAAAATAGCATTGAGTTTGGTATTCATAAGTTATCACATGTACTTGTATTGCGAGGGAAGAAATGTTCTCGTAAAAGGATGGTTGTACTTTTTATTTTATAATTTACGAGTAAACCAACACTTCGATTTCATATTAAAAATATAATACAATGACAAAGCAAACAAATCTGCACCAGACATAAAGTTATTCAAAGCTTATCATAATCACCTAGTATATACCAAACACATACTCAATGTCAAAATGACCTTGAAAACCTAACGTACAAGGAGTGCCGTGATAATATGGTAGTAAGATTTACAAGGAGTGCCGTGATAATATGGTTACACCTAAAAAATCAATGCCTATCACCCGTGGGGATAAAACTTAACAGGGGACCAGAAGCTCAAGACCACTAAAATTTGGACTGGATCCCTGATGGCTACTGAAATATATAAAGTTGCATGTAGAAAGTCAATTGCTGGACCCCAGTAATTATTGCCAGGCTATTTAAAATTTTTAATTTAGGTAACCCAGCACTTTAACTGCAGGAAAAAGTTTTCTCGCTGTCACCAATAAAAGTTGTGTGATATACACATGAAATATTGTTGAACGTGGCATTATACCCTGTGACTAACAATCTTGAAAACTACAAAATTTACTCTCCTATCCCCACCTCTTTGGTTGCATAATGCAATTGTAGCACATATTTTATTATATTTTTCTCAAGTATACCTATAGGATGTACTTATCACATATGTCTTATAAGCAGAGATTAAAATACTTAAATGTAGCCTAGTAATGTTTTATTTACCAGATATAAATCTGCCATTTTTTTTCTTCTTATCTATTCCATTGAACTTTAACTGGTACATGCACATGTATATATTATATATATACAATCCTAAAATGCATTGATTTACCAAACCAGGTTTCAGGTTTGAACTTGATAAACTTTGATTTACAGCAGAGATGAAAGTGCTGACAAATGAAAAAGAGGAACCCCATAATGCACTTCATTAAAAATAACTAAAATTTGGATTTACACAATTAGGTTTCAGATATATGAAACTAGATAAGGGTTAGGGTTATGGTGTTTAATGTCTCTTTCAACAATATTTTAGTTATATCATGCCGGGCAGTTTTATTGGTGGAGGAAACCGGAGGACCTGGAGAAAACCACAGACCTGTAGCAAGTCAGTGACAAACTTTATCACATAATGTTGTATCGTGAAACTCGATTAAGAGTGCATCTCAATTGTAAGCTACGAAAACATGTTTCATGTTTGACACTCATTCAATTTAAGATAATTAACATTTTAGGCTTACAAAGCTAGATTTTCAGTCATGTTCTTTATTAAGACATTGTAGAATAATATTCAATCAGATCAAGAAGACCAATTTATCTTATATAGATAAAAATCTCCACAGCTGTATTTGAAAAAGGAAACCTAAATTGCTTTATATTGTTCTGAAAGATAAACATCCCATTTGTTATTGTACAACACGTAACCTTTTTAACCAATCTATAACCTTATAATGTTATTCTATGTCTTTAAACTTAATGTAAAAACTTATCCTATGATTTAATCGGTAAACAACATTTTTAATGCAAGCCTTACTACAGCCATTGAGAACAGTAAACAGCACTTTTAATGCAAGCCCTAATACAGTCATTGAGAGAGTAAAAAATATGGCCAAACTTCCCCTTGTATAAATGGAATTCTAAAGTAATGCTTAAGTAGATCTACTGTCAAAATTTGATGTGTTAAATCATAAGATTTCTTTATTGCGATAAACTCTCGCTTGGTAACCAAGTAGGATAGGGGAATCAAGCTGTCAGTCGTATATATGTAATCAGAAAATAGACATGTTTATGGAGTTACATGAATGGATCGTTATATTTTATAAATATGTAGAACTTGTAAGAACAAGTATAAAAATTGGGGAGGGAAAAAAACATTGCATGTTACGTATTCATCAATGAGTTGCTTTTATAGTCTATTGATTATGAAAAGAAAGTTTAAACAGTGATGGTTAACAATTCCACCAATCTCAACATAACAAACAATCAACTCTCACTTAACAGAGATTTCCTGGTTACTAAAACTTGGAAGCGATGGTCAACAATTCTACCAATATCAACAAAACGAACAATCCCCTCTCACCACAAATCACTGAACATATAAAAGACCATGACATATAAAATTGGAAATCTAGGTCCTGGCAGGCTTGGGACAGGAATAAAAATGTGGTGGTGTTAAACTGGTTAATGGGATCCATTACTTTATTCGATTGTTGTTAAACATTAAGTTAGTGAGTAGTATTTCAGCTCTTTTCTGTTTAGTGACTTTGTATCTTAATTTTATTTTGTATAGTGCATTTTATTTCTTCTAAAATAGTGATTTTGGCATACATTTTTAGAGTGGACATTTTTGCCTTAAATTGACATATCTTTTTGACCTCTAGATGGTATACATATCTTGAATTGTTCTTAATCCTCTGCAAATCCCCATCAGATACAAATATGACAAAATCTCTCCTTAAGTACAAAAATCTGTTGACTTTTCGAACCTTAGCGTTAAATCTCTAAACACGCTCACCAAACAAAATCAACATTGGCCACTTGACCAGGTCTTTCAAGGGTCATTTTATCACCTCCGTTGAGAAGCCAGGTAAACAAAGGTAGATATAGGTAGATATGTATATATTTTATTGACCAATCGGTTCATAATCATCTCATCAGAATCAAATTATTGCCAATAAAATACCGATCATTTGATATTACAGAACTAGTGCAAATCTACAGTATTTACTGAAGTGACGTCAAATGTATGTAAAACAAACACATTATGATACAAGAACTTTACCAGAACTTCTGGTCTTCTTAAATACAATATAATAAGTGTTAAATTAAGGATTAAATAGAGCAATCATCACTTTTTTCTGATATAACATACAAAATAAAATAGTATAAGGAAAGGGGTCACTGACTGTACCTAATTGTATAGAAAGGGGTACCTGGATGTAAATGGCATGACTAACTGTACCCAGTTGTAAGGAACGGGATGGCTGGCTGTAAACTGTTGAGAAAAATGGGTGAATGGCTATATCAATTATAAGTGCTTGGTTGTAATGAAAGTGCCAATTGGCTGTATCTAATGGTAAGGAAAATGATACCTAACTTTATATATTTGAAAGGAAAGGGGTGGCTGAATATACCAAATTGTGAGCAAAAAGGTTGGACATATTTGTAGGCAACGGGGAGACTAGTTTGGCCTCTCTTGAAAGGGACAATTAATAAGTAACATTTACTATCTTAGAGAAATCTGAAATCTGGTCTGATTAGAGGGGTGGCCTTTGGTGGTATTGGCATTACTAGAGGAAAACATACAGGAAGAAATATCAGACAGGCTTTCCAAATACATAACTGAGACATCGAAATTCGAGAAAAAAGGAGCCAAAAACACTTTAACGTAATTACTGACGGGACCTGAAACATAATTTGACTCATCTGAAATTTCGACTCAACCCATTTTGACATAATGAGATTCAACTGTATATATACTATATATATTAGTATATTTCAAGAAAACATCAACAGATTGTGTCTGAGTGTACTAATAAATCTTGAAAAATCTTGATTAGAGGCATAATTTGCTACATAATACTATTTCATTGTTATGTCATATCAACACCCCTTCATAAACCCACTAACAGTACATGAAGGTGTTAAAAACAACCATTTAAACTGCAGTATATTCTCTCACATTATTCAAATCTCACCAGATTATATAAATTAAAGTCTTTTATAATCTATTGTTCAACGCTTGTGTGATCAACTATGGGTACCAATGGTTTTGTAAGAAGACCGAAGACCCGAATACACACAGTTTATCTGTGTTTTTACAAAAGGACTGTCAGAAATCTAATATCTACAATTGCAGTGCATGTTAAACATGTTTATCTCGTGTATCTAGATTTTGATATAATTATTCTGGTCCGGTTTTTTTTTCAGGATTCTTTTCTGAGTAAATACACCAGTAGTACTTGGAATTAATCTATTTATAAAATTTGAAAATTTTCCAATATTAGGATTTATTAAACAGTAGATATCAATTTTGCCTACATTGCAAATTAAATTGAACAAAACTTTTAAATTGGAAAATACTTATAAATCTTTATGTTCATAACTGTTTGTTTACCACTACAAAAAGTATGTATATGTATGTACAAAGAATAACCGCGACCATTACCAATATCAAATATAAAGCAATTTATTTTTTGTTAGTTACAAATTGAATATAAAACTTTAGACAGTAATGGTGGACAACACAACAAACAACAGACAACACATAACCAACCATTCTATCAAACTTCAAACTCTTAAGGGAGTGCTTAATTATTGTTTTTTAGGGGGCGCAGGGGGTGCGTGTAGTATAGCAGACAAGGAAATCATTCCAGATCCTGGATATTTTTTAATAAAATCTTAATGACTGGCTATTCATTTCTTGTTTTACAGTGTGGGGTATAGAACTTCCTGTCCCCCCTCTCCTCCTAAATAAATTGAATGGTTTCTTAATTAACACAGATATAACACTGAAGGAAATCTAGTTCCTGATCTACATGTAGGACAGGCACAAAACATTACAAAGTTAACATTTTGTAATCCTTTATAATATACATGTCATGGCATTCAGTCAAACCTTCGTGGTGTCAAACTAGGGTATGTTGTTGTGTCAAACTGTGGCAAGTCACTGTGTCAAACTGTGGTATGTCATTACATCAAATTGGGATATGTCATAGCATCAAACTGGGTTATGTCATTACATCAAATTGGGGTATGTCATTGAGCTAAACTGGGGTATATCATTGTGTCAAACTGGGGTATGTCATTGTGTCAAACTGGGGTATGTCATTGAAATAAACTGGGGTATGTCATTGTGTCAAACTGGGGTATGTGATTGAAATAAACTGGGGTATGTCATTGTGCCAAACTGTGGTAGGACATTCTGCTAAATTGGGGAAAGTAAATGTGCTAAAATGAGGCAAGTCATTTCCCCAGATAACTCTTAATTTAAATTTGAATTCAAAATTGGGAGGGGTCAGGGGTCAAGAAAGAGGAAATGCTTTGTGAATATCTAACAAACTTGCCATAGTAGAATTTAATCTGCAGTAGTTGGCAACGAGTCAAGAAATTTTAAAAGTGGGAATCAGCAGGCTTTGCCCACATAAAAGTTTATTTACGAGTTTTTTTTACTTGTTGTCAAAATCGAAAATTCAGACCACTGCATTCAGAACAGAACAAACACTCAATGATTAGAAAAAACATTTGGTGTAGAATTTAAATTTTGTGGGGATTCTTTAGAGCTTTAACTCTTTACAATGATTTGATTTTGATTTTTGGTGTTTTAACGCCACTTTCAACAATATTTCAGCTATATCATGGTGACCAGTTTTTGTGGTGGAGGAGGCCAGATTACCCGGAGAGAACCATCGACCATGGGCAAGCAACTGGTAAACTTTATCACTTGCGGCTGAGAGTCGAGTGCATCTTTTTTTGTAATTTACAAAGCCAGGCACGAACCCATGCCGTATTGGTGATAGGCTTGTATGAGTTGTTAGATCCAATGACCAAACTCATTGAGCCACCAGGGCCCCCTTACAATGACTGTCATTAGATGAGTATTTAACTCACAAACTTTATGACCATGAGGTTAAATCAATGAGAGTTGCAAATATGGTATCATAATTTACATGATTTTGTCCTTCTTTCTGATGAAGGGAGAAATCCAATGCACCATAAAAGATTCCAATATATATACAGAACATTTATACCCATGTAACATGTCAAAAGCAGAACATTTTATCGAAATAAACTCTACCTTCAATAATTTTCTCAATATGAATAATCTAATGTGGTTGGTTATGGTGTTTAATGCCACTTTCAACAATATTTTAGCTATATCGTGGCCGTTAATGAATAATCTAATGAAATTTATATGACATTCTCTGATTTGTATATTGAAATTAAACACTCAATTTCATTTCAATTCATGATGAAAACTTTCTATCAATGAAAAAAATGTATTTACCGTTACTCTAAAAAGAAAATTAAATCTTCTTTAATGTGATACGGCAATAAAAACAAAATTCCGGAACACAAATAAAAAGTATCTCAAATAAGCATCAAATGACATATTAGCAATTCAAATGAACGAGGAAATTTCTAAAGCTCAAAGAGTGGTAAAAGTGGATAGGAGAAAGAAGATACACAGCATGTAAATAGATAGAAAATTAAAATTAAATCACAGATGTGCAGTGAGGCAGACAATAAGATTAAGATATGCTAAGGTGAGGATGAAAGGTGAAAGCTTTTTTTTTCAAGTGAAGTTGTGCATTTAATTAGCAAAAAATCAAGCACCAATCATAATTTTCTACCTTTAATTGTTCCATTGTTAAAAAACAAAATCGTCTAATTTTTATCCAAATCTACAGAAAACTACTTTGCGAAGGATAAGGTTAAAAGTGTAACACTGCCACACTGGTCATAAAACCAAGACAAACCTAAAATTTGATCGTCTCTTGCCAATAAACTTTCACAAATCTTTGTCACAGGTTGTCAAACTTACGAAAAGGTGCAATACACAATATATAAATACTTGTCTTATTATCTGAGGTACGTGATACACAATATTACGAGCTTGTCACAACTTGTCATATAAATTTGCCGCCCAGACATTTAATTGGTCAAAAAGAAAAAATTCAATATATTTACCGGGTTAGGTTATAATTTGGTCTACAGTTTATTAAAATAACTACTAGTCGTTAATTCCATATTTTAATTCAGTGGCAATATTGCATTGTTGCAAAATAAATAATATTACAGCTTAGCTGACTATATAAACTAAATCCTCACGGATTACCAACACTTTCTACAAATATTCTTTTAAAACCTTGAGAAGACTTTAATTTCAATATGTCATTTCTTCCACATAATATTGTAAATATAATATCAACTTATAATTTAAAACATTTTTTTTTTAATTTTGAAAAATTGTCAATATTTTTATAATGAATTATTAGTGACTTAGACTATTCATGGTCTCATAAATGTTTAATTCTGTGTTAATGGATATACTGTGGCCAGTAATTGTTGTTTTTTCTTCACAAGTGGTTCTGAAGATCAATATAGGACGTGCGGGTGTGTCCAGCTTCAAAAATTTCAAATTATCTGTCTTGAATATTTGACCTTTCTTTTAAAAAATACTAGGTATCAAAAAATTTAACTGACTTTTTTGGAACACCATGAAAATTTTATTTTACGGTAGTACTTTGTGTATTCAATTCCCCACGAAAAAAAAAAACAACCAAAAAAACAATAAACAATGAACACTGCATCAGAACACTTGTACTAAAACAGTTTGAATTCTAAAAGCTGCTTACACCTCATTTTTTTTATATCTCGATAACAGTATTTTTCTATTCAAATGATATCCATAAGAAAATTATGACCAATATAAAACAAACATTGTTTTTCAAAAATAAATGGCGAGCATTCAATTCACTTCAATTCACGTTTACCGTCTAATCATGAAATCTTAATAATTTCCAAGCCAAATGTCAAGTTTCTGCCACAAAATCAACATAAAATCATACAATGTTTGAACTATTTCTAAAATTGGCTGAAAGAACACTTAATGTTTGATCTGAAATATCCTGTTACAAAAATAATCATAATATTATCAAATATTAACATGCAACGGAATGACATCCATATATATATTTTTGTAACTCACCCCAAAATCTTAATTCATAATATACATTAGTCCTGATACGAATGTCACACACAACTTAAAATCTTTTTACGATCCCAAGGTGACTATTTAGACCTGTTCAATGCAGTAGATTAATTAACGTGGTTACATGAACACATTATTTATCTCAAAAAGAACAATACAAATATAATAATTTATCATGTTACCTCGAATTAAAATCAATAAGTTATATAATAGGTATAACAATAGGGAAATGGTGGTCAAAATCAACAATCCAGATATCAAGGCAGCTTTTGTAAAAATTTCGTAATATAGTTACCAAGACTAAGAGTTTGTGCTAATGGTATTAAATTGCAAAAGCAAACATGTAGCTAATTTTAAACTAAATAAACACACTTGGTTTAAAAATTTTATTAAATGGTTCTTAAAAGCCAAAAACAATTATCAATCAAAAAATGTACACTGCACTTGACAAAACATAGGTAAATAGATATGATATTATACTATATTGCCGATAAAGTTTTCAATTATCCATATAAGTTTTTGTGTGTGGTTTTTTTTTTTTTTTGGAAAAGGGGGGAAGGGGGGAGGGGGGTGGTGCACGTGGGGGACATTTCAGTGGATAAAATTTTACCACTTCGACATGATCTAGATGTAAATGTATAGAGAGTTTTACCTATATATGTCACAGTGCAGTTATAAATTTCAATTTCGAAGAGATTATATATTACCTACATCGTATGTTGTGTTAAAATATAAAATATTCTTATCTCAAGCTGATTGAAAATGTTCAATACAAACAAGTAGAATTATGCTCAAGGAATCTAAACCTTTAGAGTAGATATCCAAACATTTTTTTTCAAAGTTTTATTTTTAGTGTTCAATTTACTAAAAAAAAAATTATGTACAAAGCAAACAGTAACTAACTGTAAAAAGGGACATAACTCTTGCTCAAAATATGCATATTACAATATTACCATTAATTTTGTTAAAAGCATGTAACATTGTGATTATATGAGTGATTAACACCACTTTCAAAATATTTTATTTACCAAATGTATATCTTAGCAGTCAGTTTCATTGGTGGAGGAAATCTCAGTACTCGGATGAAAAAAAACAACAACCAGTCGAGGGTTTAGCTCTGTTTGCTTCATTAATATATAAATTGCAAGTTCAATAACATATAGATATACAACTTAAAAAACATGAGTAAAATTTTATTATGATTACAGACTAATATCTCAAACATGAAAATGTCGCTTCATTAAGTACATTTTTGTATTCTGTTTATGTCCTAAGCTTACGACATCAAAGATTTTTAATATTTCCAATAACAATCTGTTTATGAAAAATAATTCATGATTTTACCGATATATGTCATAAATAATTAATAAATTAATATATTTCATGTACTGTATCATCGCAATAATCAAAGTAGGTTGAAAAAAAGAAATTCCCAGCGTTCACGTAAATGAACATTGAAATTATGTTTGACAATAGAATATCTATATCAAAACATGTTGACGTGGTACTACTCAACTGATATTTGAAAATCATCGTAATAATCAAACTGGGGAAAAAAACAAATTTTCTGTGCTGGCGTAAATGAACATTGAAGTTTATATTTGACAATATAACCTCTGACGTGGTACTACCGATATTTTAAAATCAACTTTATTTGATCAGCAGAAATAAGATAAACAACCAGATGTATAGATTAAAGGAAACCCAAGTTTTACATTAAAATGTTTTATTTACATAAATAAAGTAAGTAAATTGTTCACAAATTTAAATGTTGAATGTTAAAATCGAACATTGTCATTGTTAGAAACTGATATGATAGAACATGACAAATGATCAAATTTCTAGTATATAATAATTGTACTCTACATGTATAAATAGATTTTTTTAATTTAATATTTATTAACGTCACAGAGGCGGATCCAGACATTTCCATTAGGGGAGGGGGGTTTGGGTTAGAAAACAATCAGATTACAAAACAATTTGTTTTAAGAAAAATCAGAAGATACTGAGACGTAATTCAAAGAGAAAATTACAAAAACATGGTAAAAAGAAAAATGACAAGGACCAAATTTGATGTATTCTGTTAAAACATGTTTTTCCCAGTCTATAACTTAGCTTAATAAGAAGGGGGCCAGGAGAGCAGTATTTCAGCTATATTCAGGACAAATATAATAAGTGAACTGTGGAGTCAATGCTCACTTATGATACCCCCGCATATATGTTCAATGTGTATAAAGCCAACTAAATCGGCAAACAGGAAGTAGGAATCTGACGGGTCAAAAAACAAAGCTTGTGACCAAATATCAGATTTCTGCCATCAATAAGTTGCTGAAAAAAATGTGACGAAAAATATCATGGGATGGATGGAAGGATGGACAGACAGACAGATGGAAGGACAGAGGTAAAACAGTATACACCCCTCCGGTGGAGCGGGGGTATAATAAGTGAACCTGCAGGTAAATCACAACAGTGTAAGTAAGTGGGTGTGTGATTGATTGTTGATTAACACCAAATGATGAATTTTTCAACAATATCATACGGAGAATAAACTACCGGTACCAAATACAATAGAAGGAATCGACTTTCATTACATATCATTTATCCTTGCTTTATATTCATTGTTCCATGAATATGCAAACTTCAGCTCTACAAATAATTCATACTCAGTAAATGAACTTCCATTTTTAATTCCAAATAAAAACAATTTCTAGAAAATGTCCAACCGCTATTCATTTGCGCTATTCATTTGCACGACTGATTTACATGTACTATTAACACAAAAAACAATGTTAACTTGGACAAGGGCCAAAATAATAACGTAAATCAAAACTATTACGCAAGTTGTCAAAATTTAACCTTCAAAGTCTCACGTCTACAGAATATGTCAAAATCTATCGTATTAAAAATGCAAGATTGCAAAACATTAAAATGTCTTTGATTCAAAATAACTTCATGCCTATTTCATACTTACATATATTAGCTATGAATAATTCAAGACCGTTACAAAATTCTCCAACGCCTTCATATTTTTGAACTCTATTCCCCGGTCGTACACTTTCCATACATAATAGAAAGAGCGTTTTAATGGAACGTGTATGTACAATAAACAAAACACAACAAGAAAATAAACAATACTTTTTCAACAAAGAAATCTTTTTTAAAGGCTACGACTACAATGTCTTATTGCGTCCATTGTTATAACCGGTATTAATCTTTAATTGGTCTTTTCTTGTATCCAGACATAAAATATTGCAATGACTTTTGACACTAATTAGATACTCTTTCAGCCATAAACAAAATATTATAGAATCAAACAATTACGAGGGTCAAGTAACTTATTACAATTAAAAATCGGCACAATATATATATTCTAACTAGAATGATGCATGGGGATGTATCATATATTTGTATCATAAAAATACAATCAATCAAGCAATAGCTTTAACAGGAAAATTTGAATTGGTTGTACAAGATCCAGTCAAATATTTTAGTTTATGATGTTTAACGCTACTTTCAACAATATTTCAGTTATATATTGGCTGTCAGTTTTATTGGTGGAGGAAACCGGAGGACCCGGAGAAAACCACTGATCTGTCGCAAGTCAATAACAAACGTTGTATCAAGTATACCTCACCATTAACGGGGTTCGAACTCACAACTTTAGTGATGATAGGCACCGATTGCACAGGAAGTTGTAAATCCAACTACCATACAATATCATGATCACAATGGCCCCTCTATCATTGGGTTATACATGATCAGTTAAACGTTTTTATTCATTCAATCATCGGGCTTTACATGATCAATCGGATGTTTGAGTTTATCAATCACTGGGTTGAACAGGATCAGTTGAATGTTTTAATCAATCAATCAATGTTTGTACAAGGATACTTGTTGCAATTTATCTTGACGAGTCCAGAAGACATTTCTGAAAATTTTGTGCGAATCTCAACATGGTAAAAATCTAAAATTTGAAAACTTTGGTGATTCCCAACTGAAAATGCTGAGTCCATGACTCGTCTCTGCGAGTTGCAAGGATCTCTGCTTGTACCTATATATGATCAATTGAATGTTTTAGTCAATGAATCATTGTGTTATACAGGATCAGTTAAATGTTTTATGTTGTCAGATAGAGAGTAAAGGACCAACTTTTGCATTCAGAATAGACAGGTATTCAGTAATACAGGTTAAATTAACAAGGATATAGAAAGATTACAGGATACAGGATTCTGTTTTATTCAGAACTGAGGATTGGTTTAGACAAGTTCCCATGATATTTGATATTTGATATTTAATACATGTTTAGCTTTACGAATAATAAATAAAATTCCAGATACATTTCTAAAATACATGGCATGTCTGAAAAATTTAGCATCAATATCAGAATGATTACACCCTCATATTACTACAAAATTGATTTTTTATATACATGTATTGTAATCACGGAATTAGAATGTATGAATCAAATTTTCTATTACAAAGAATGAAGTCAAACCTAAAATTAATCCACCTACCAAATCACCATTAGTGTCTATAACCTCTTGTTCCAAAGTATTCTTATTGACTGTCTATAATTAATCTTCCTTTAACTTTATAATCCTTTGAACCTTCTATCCAGAACTAAGCCCTGCCACGTTCAAACCCTTCTATAAACTACATTGTAACGTATTGTAACTTTATAACAGGTTCTTACAGTATGTTTTTCATTATAATGTAAATCCATTTTTCTGGTGTTATAACCAATATAACAATTAAGCTTAGCACCAGGGATAAACAAAATCACATTTTATTTGGTTTTTTACACTCTTTAAAATTTAAACAAACAAATTATTTCATAAAATTCATGTTACCTAAAGTAGACTAAAGTTAGCTAACAGCCTACATAGAATCTATTAAATAGTAATTCACTTAAATTATAAAAAAAAAAATTATAGTAAGTTACTTTCAAATTGCTAGATACAAGTCATAGAATGCAAGAATACTTTGAAGATACTAAAGGGGTAATCAGAATCCGTAAATGATAGAAGGACTGATATATATAATTCATCAAAAAAAATTTGCAAGTTGTATTTTTTTTCAAATTAAATTATAATTTAATGAGAAATGATGATGCAACATGATTTTTTTTTAAATTAATTTTAAAAATAAGAACTTTTTAAACTTTTAATATTTGCGGGAAGAAAATGTTCATAGAATTTATAATTAGTGTATGAAATTAATTATTGTCAATTAATAAAAAATGTAAAAGATTAATTGAGAAAACCGTGCACCTCAATCTCCACAATCGCTATGGTTACTTCGTGCACTTCAACCTTCTCAATAGTCATGGTTACTACAGTTTACGTAAAGCTCTGTCACAAACACTGATATGAATATTGAAATACATGTACACAAATTCTAGTGTTTATAGACGCCTTCCATTTAGAAAATGCTATTCTATTAAACATCAGGAATCCAAATAATGGGAGCACCCTGTAAACTCAATAATTTTTTTTAATATTTTTTGGCCTACCCGGAAAAAGTAAAATGGTAATCTTTGTCTATACTACCAGTGTGTACGTACTTCATCTACTTCATCGTATGAGGATGAGAATGTCATTAATTGAGTCTTTTATATTCATTAATACATATTGATTAAATTCATGCTATAATGTTATAATGTGTCTCTTTCACTTGTGTCTGCATTGAACAGGTAAATTAAGCTGTAATTCTATGAAGCTAGCTGACACAGCATTTTCACATCACTTAAGCTTCAGTTCTATATTTTTTTCTCTCCAAGAAAACTGAAGATTTTTTTCCTTGACAAATTTTACTGTTTTTAAAATGTCAATTATTTTTTTTAAATACATATACATACACATTAGACAACTAACTATTTGTTTTTAAATCAAATTAATTCACTGTGGGTTAGGATTTGGATCATGGTGTTTAACGCCACTTGCAACAATATTTTCAGTTATATCGTGGTGGTCAGTTTTATTGGTGGAGGAAACCGGAAGACCCGGATAAAATCACCAACCTGTAGCAAGTCACTGACAAACTTTATCACATAATGTTGTATCGAGCACACCTCGCCTGGGCGGGATTCGAACTCCCAACTTTAGTGGTGATAGGCACTGATAGCACAGGTAGTAATAAATCCAACTACCATACGATCACGACGGCCTCATAGTTTTTACAACATAGCTACAGACAACAAAAGAGGTAACACATTTTGAATTTGAATGTTTCTCAAATTTATCAAGTCAATTATGTTTGAACGATTTAATTTAATTCTAATAAAATGAAAAAGAAAATTCAAATATATATAAATCATAAAGATATAGACATTTTATAATTGACCTGTCAAAGGTTTACAAAAGATCGTGTTACTATTTACACCAATGTTTTCATAAATGTAGAAATACAATTATTTGAACAAAATACGAAATTACTCGATAACAACTGACGTTATTTAAAAATGACTGAAATCTCATCAAAATCTTTCTTTTTTTTTTTCATCAAAGACATGGGTTAATTATATTTATCAGTAACTTTTTATCACAATTGTTTGTTTAGAAATCTCCACATGAGAAAAAAAACGTTTTTTCTTCTTTTCTTTTTTTTTGTCAGACATGGGTTAATTATTTTTATCAGCAACTTTTTAATCACAATTGTTTGTTTAGAAATCTCGGCATGGGAATTTTTTCTTACATGATATACATATTTGAACAAGTTTGTCACCAGGAACAACTGAAATTATTAAGAAAGTAGCAGTCAAAAATTAAAAACTTTCAAAGGTAATAAGAAACTATTGTAAAGATTTAAAAACGTTCTGTGTATTCAGATTTCGTTCTTGTGTATTCAGATTTATTGAGCCATGGGTAGGTCAGGTTTCATTACAATGTTAAACACCCTTATAATATTCTCTTAATGCACATTAAACAAGATTTAACATTCAGGGCGAATGAATGAAATCAGTCTTGCAGAGTAGAGATTTTGAAACAAAATTTTAAATTTCTTTTGAAAATTAAACTTTTATTTGTTACAATTTTACAATAATAGTCTGATTAACCTTATGCACGATTAAAATATTTGAATAAAGGAAATATGCAGCAATTATTTGATTATTCACACCTTTATAAACCATTGTTTAATTGTAGGTTTTCTATACTTTTTCTTTCCATATAAGGTTAGGTTGAAAGGTCAACGAAATAAACAAGAAGGAAAAATTATGCTAGAAATCAAACACTCTAATTAATTTATGATTTTTTTAAGTTTTTTTTTTTAATTTCTCCCTCAACATTTAGTTACTTGCTTACAACACATGGGGTCAATCTTATAATGATACATGTCCATTTTTGTAAAAATGGAGAAATCAGAGGTCAAAGTTTGGGCAGTTGAATAAAAGCATTGGAGATATAACATTATAACACTTTTCAGATTGTCTTAAACCAGTATATTTCGTTATATGGCTTATATACATTAACATAGGGAGATACACCATTGACAATTAAAATCACTGATACCCACAAGTCATATTGTCACAAAAATGGACATGTATCATTATAAGATTGACACGACAGTCAACATATTAGGCTTTCTTGATTTCAAGAAAGTTGCAGTAAACATGAAAGAAAACTGCATCCCATGCAACTTGCATAAGGGAACAAATCATTAGATAGAACAAAACTTAACACATGCCATGAAACAAATTGTAGCTCATGTGATTGTCTGGCAGTATGAAAATTGTAGATTCTAATACATTTGTATATATATCAAAATTTCATATAAAATAGTCTTTAAATAAAAATTTCATAGATTTTACATACCTTAGTTTCAGAATTGTTTTTTACTTGCATGAAGATATCATAATTTTATACCAAAATACTATTTTGGGACTGACCTGTTAGGGTACATGTTGGGTAAATTATGCTTCAAAATTAAACAGATTTTGCCTCTTAAAACCATATGGAGTAACTGTGTTCTATCAACTAACATGAATCAACACATTAATACATTTGTAATTATGTAAATGGATATGAAATGATTTGAAAATTTTCATTTAAATTTTAAATAAATATATACATGTACTCATCTCATTCCTGTCAAAATTTTAATAAACTTATTGATGAAAATTCCACACAAAAAATAATAAAATTATTTAAATTAAAAATATGTTATTTGATACAAGTTTAATAGTACAAAATACTTGAAAAATTAACCATTTAATTCAATATTTATAAGTACCCATAATTAATTTTGTCAGATTTCCAAATATTATTTGAATGATGATAAAACCTTTTGACACCTCGTGGTTAAAAGATATTGACACAGATCATTGTAATCTAATTAAAAAATCGACTGCAGGATCAAACATAATTTTACAAAAACAATCAATATGAATACATTCTTTAATTTTTGCTGTTTTAACAAATTAAATAAATCTCAAAATAAAACGCAAAGCAAAATATTAGACCTTATATTATATAATATTTATATAAATTTGCCATAAACTATTATTCTGTGAAAATAAGTTTGTGGCGTTTAAATGATTGAGCATAATACCGATTCTCAGTTGCTATGTTAAACTTTATGACAAATTCAAAAGATACTTGTATTGCATTGTAGAATATAATACATTCACTAAAATAACATGAAGGGTCATTGAACAGCAACACACAGGATAATGCATAAATTGTGCAATTCATTCAGATTCTCAGAACTAAAAAAAAAATATATTTGCAAATAAAAATGTACAAGGCTCACGATATTGCATATGGATTTGGTGGTCCTAGTGAAAAAAAATGTCAGTTCTCTTTAATTTTCCATTACAAAATACATACATGTACAGTACCAATCTTGTGTCAGTACTTAGCAAAATCTGCCCAAATTTTGCTGGTCATGTCTGACAGGACTGACGAATTCCATGAACTCTGAATGTACCAGCAGATTTCTAATTTAGTGTACATGACATATTACAGTAGCTGATTAGGTGATATCAAACTGTTGTTTCAGCAAACTACAAAAATGCATCATGATAAGCTAAGCTGGATGTCTCTGCTTGATTTTCATAATTTGCTGAAATAACAGTCTTTATGTAATACATGTTGCTCCATTACATTTGCCAAAGAAGATGTTGAAAATTAATCTTTGATAGAGAAAGTCATGCCTCAACTTTGGGTCAAATTCAGATATCATTGATCTACTTAAGCATGCTTTTTAATTTGACTCTGTTCTATTAATCGTCTTGAATATAGCTGAAAAATTGCTCTCTGGACGTTAAACATCAATCAATCAATCAATCTATCTATTAATGTCAGGACTGTAGACTAGAGATACATGACGCATGAAACACACGTGATGACTGTATTCAAATTTGTCCATTTGAAAATAGTGTAACCTGTCAAACTTAATAAGTCAAACCTCTTTTGAACCAAATTTTCTGTTTGGACTACATGCAGATAAGAATTCAGTTTAGACAGGATAAATTAACAAAGATTTGTAATCTTGAGACTAAATCTAATGTTCAGTTTACACAGGATTTTCGGTTTATTCAGGGTTTGGCTTAGGCACACTTCACTGTAATAAAAAAATAATAATAAACAGAAACCTACCTTATCGCTGAGAGCATTATATTTGATTCCAAGTTCATCACGCTCTGCACGACTGGCAGCAAGGAGATCTTCCACACGATTCAGTTCTGATGCCAGGAGACGATTCTCCTCTTGCAGCTGTCCTGTGGTGGGAGCAGACATTCTCTGTGAGTGTGCTTCTGATTCTCCAGGAGAGAGGTTCTTTGTTATAATTTCCCGTATTCGGGCAGGTATCTTTGAAGGATTGTTGTCCTCTCCTTTGACGGTATAATCTTCACTGTCCTTAAGTACAGAATCTTCAAGCCTCTGAAATTGTAATAAATAAAAAAAAATTATTATAGCAAAAGAGTGTGCATTGTTTAATGCCAAATGAGCAATTTTTCAGCTATATCCAATCATGACGAGAACAAGCGAATTTGAAGACATGCTGATGACGTCCGCTTTGGACTAGACCAACAAGTTTAGTTAGATTTTTTTACTGCTAGCTCACTGAAACAACAGTATGCGGATAGACATGTCGCTTCACTGAGACACATTATCCTGATTCCTAGCCAATCAGTCTCTGCTCTTACTCCTTAATTCTGTGTGCTTAATGGAAAGAAGCAGCAAATACTAATTTAATGTATTGTCTTTGGTTTGAACTTTGACCTAACCAGGGCTCTGATCCACAATCTACCACTTTTGAGGCGAGTATACTAATACATGTATGTAAATGTATAACCATTACACCATAAATGTTGTCTAAATTTGACATAAAAACAACACAAATTGCTACAGTTGAAAACAATAAACCAAAAAAAACCTTGTACCAAATAGATTTGATAGCTTTAGTTTTGAGAACACATAAAGCTCAGGTTGAAAATTAAAACTGAGAATCTATTTGTTTTATATCTGTATTATAATTAATCAATGAAAATCTAGTTATTAAGATAGGTGGCCAGGTGGGCACATTTTTGTGTCTACCCCGGTCCCCACAAGTCAGGACTTCAATTCCTATAAGGTTGTCATTAGTTTGAAGTCTGAAAAGTGTTTCATAATGGTTGGTAAGAACTTTTCTGCCTACTTTAAAGGGAAATAACTCTTATAAAAATGTATAAAAGCAAATAATTCTAGAATCAAGTCGGAAATGTGCAAATGGTCTATTGTACATGTGATGACTTAGCTTCCATTCATAGTAAATTTAAAGATTTTAAATTTATTCTACGTTTCGCTATAATCATATTCTGGTGTATTTCAATTGCTAAATGTTAAATGATTAACTTCCATCCACTCACATAACATTTTATTCAATATTTCATTTTAATCATATCTTCTCATATATCATGCCACTGCAAATTCAAAAGATTTTCCTTCACTTTCAAATATTATAATCATCATAAAAAAAAAAATTGACAACACTTCATAAATACGATTTCATCTCCAAATCTCTTGAATTTAAATTGACATTACATGTTCAAATAACATGTAAGCTCAAGTAAAAAGCTAATTGATTTTACTGATATGTAATGACTATAGTAAAAGTCATGTTAATTTCACACATAATTTCACTTATTCTCGAACCATTAAATTATCGGCTAGAAATATATACTATATCTTTCCGATACTTTATATTTGGCCACCAACAATCAGAATTTTAAACCCTATAATTATTTCTGATATGTAATCAAAGCTGAGATGAATTTTTTACTTGTTACATTTACACATTACAATGGATTGTTGCCAGTGTGTCTTAGGCATGACGTGACACATACATTGTAGCGTTCAAAAGAAAAGAAAATCCATATAAAAATCAACAAGAGTTTTGAATTCCTTTGACAGAAAACAAACCAAGAAATTGGGACTTTTGGGAAAGACATGCGTCGTCTGTTCACACTGTCTCCTAATCATAACATAGTTGGTTATTCCCCTCTTCTCCCTATCGGCTCTTTGAAAGAGAAGTTACTACTCCTACTTATTTGAAAGTAGCGAGAGTCCTGGTATCCTCAAATAAGTCATTTTCTGGAATAGCATGGTGCAAAATTAACTTTCATTCTTAGTAATAACCTTTATATATTCTAGAGACCTAGAATACTTTGGGGTAAAATCATGATCCTTCGACTTTGACATAAGGTTTGATTACATTATGGATGGTATTGTATTATTTACATGTACTTTAAGAAACAAATTCAGAGTTTCCTCTAAGATTTATTATACATGTACTTTCAAAGTATTGAAATAGCAATTGGAACAAATCAAATTTTAACATTTTAATTATTATTTGTATATCACAAATTTACTTAGGAACATAAAATTTAAAAGCATTGTTAACAGTTCAGATCAACTGTCAAGGACCTTTCTATAGTTCACACATTTATTGTACATATTGTCATGTCGCCAGTAAACTTTTTATTTGTTCACATAAACAAGAAATAATGAGCTATAGACATCAAAATAGTGCTTTTATTTCACCTCAAATATTGTTTAAGTTTTATTATCAGCAAGAGGCCAAATAACTTCTGCTTTCACTGTAAATCTAAATATACTGGATAATGTACTAAAGAACAAAGATATATATATATACAAAAGTATATGTACAATGACTTTTTGAGGGAGGGGGAGGAGCAAAATTATATATGTATTCTTCTTTGCACGTTAATATTCAATATAAGAGAATAAAATAATTTGTACATGTACAGTAGTCATAGACATAGCATGATAAATCACTGTGAAAAATGTATCACTCTTCTTAGTGATACTGATGGATCTTTTGGTCTGTTTAATCCATTTACTTTTTCTGATATGCCTTTTGGGTGATAGTAAGTAACACTCTAAATGTAAAAAAAAATTTGAAGATATATTTAATAGAACAAAAGCTATATTAAAATCACTAAGATGAGTGATACATGTATGTCTATCACAGTGATTTATCATGCTATGTCTTTGACTGTACTGTACACTCACATCAAAATGGTGTAAATATGCATGTTAATGATAATATACATGTGCAATAATAGTCAGAAAAAGCTGCCAATAATTTTGAATCTATGTATTTACATTCAAAGCTTGTCACAATCTGGTTTACTTTTTAAAGGTTGACAGCCATGACTGACAAATCTAGATTCTGATAGGTATAGTCAGACGGGTTATCACCAGCTTATCTCAAAACCACGGGGGCTGCCATTAAGAGGTCACGTGCTGCGTCGGCCATAACAGTCGTGAAAGATAACACACGTGCATCAATAATCTATAGTAAACATTAACTGTCTTTTATTTTCACATCGATTTTTTCTTTGGGGTATTATTTCTTGTATTTAAATTATGGCCAGTGAAGTAAAATATAAGAAGGTGGTGAAAATTCGTGTGCCATCAACGGTTGTTCAAATAATCGCCGTAAATTAAATGAATGGAAACAAACTTTGTTCTGAATTACATAAACAAAAACATGAAGACTGTTCTTGTATGATTCTGTATAGACTACATACGATGCCCTCTAATGAGACAATACGATTACAGTGGGCAATCGCTTTAAATAAAAAAAATATCTCCCTAACTAAGTAGGTATTTGTTTGCTTGGAACATTATTTGGACAGAAAGCCGACAGAAAGAAACCAAATTCCACAACTTAAGCTGGGGTATGAAAAAAAGACAACCCCTGGCCGGCGAAAACTGATGAGACATGAACCTGAAAGTAAAAAAAACGAAACTAATACAGGAAGAAAGCGGTGCGGGGATATATTCCGGTGATCCTGTTTCTACATCTTCAGGACATAAAACGGAACACCTTCCAGAAGCTA
>MJUT01022361.1:659892-677828 GCA_002080005.1 Gigantidas platifrons
GGCCGGNCCGACAGAAAGAAACCAAATTCCACAACTTAAGCTGGGGTATGAAAAAAAGACAACCCCTGGCCGGCGAAAACTGATGAGACATGAACCTGAAAGTAAAAAAAACGAAACTAATACAGGAAGAAAGCGGTGCGGGGATATATTCCGGTGATCCTGTTTCTACATCTTCAGGACATAAAACGGAACACCTTCCAGAAGCTAACTGTGAATTTAATGGTCTTGAACCGTCAAGTGTTAGCGCCGGGACACAATACAAATATTCAGACTTTTTGGGAAAAGATGATCACACATACGCGAAACCATGGACTAACAACCAGACTACGTTTACACAAACAAAATTACTTTGCATGGACAAAAAGGGTGTTCAAGTTATGACTGAAACCGGTACGATGTCGGCAAAAGGCAGTATAGTGATAGATTGCCACTCTGTTGTATACCGGGCAAACGAAAGTGGTATTTTTTACTTTGGTTGAACTAATGAAAATAGAAAATACATTATCTTTCCAACTCGATGTCGCCGATCAGTTGCTTCTTGTGTTAATGAAACTAATGATTTAGCCCATAGTCGTGACCCCTTGGTTTTTTTTTATTGAGAACAAGAACAAAATCCGAGGGGTCACGAGTACCAGACTAGAGTAATTCTTGGAAAAAGCAATCACGTGACATACTTTCAAAACAAGACAAAATGGCGACATTCAACGATTCTGAAGCGGTGTCTGGGAATTATGAGCTGTATCTGGCGTCATAGGTAGGTGATCATGATTCTATCTATATATTTATGCAGCAAAATATGTCTACTTTTGAATAATCCAGCGCCGGTTGGTACGACATTGAGGAGCAGGCGTAATTCACGCCGGTTCGAGGCGGGGGTACCTGAAAAAAATTTCCCGAATAGAACTATGCATGGTTGATAAGGGATTCGGAGGCAGGCAATATCAGAAAACAACTCTGGCTTCGAATCCCAAAAGGGATTAGGGCAGGTGCAGTACCTACTGGTGGCAGGTGCATGTGTCTGGCCAATTAATTATTGCCAACCAAAAGGTATTGACAGATTATGGGAGAATGCACATTCTTTTTCAACAATTTTTCTTCTTTCAAACGAGGATATGAGCATTTGGAGTTCTCAATAATGAATAAAAGATTTGAGATTTGGGTATTATTTGCCTGATAACAAAACAACTGGTCTAACACCACAAAGGCTGAAGAATATGATTACATCAAGATTTATTTATGTGAAATGTAAAATAACAAGTAGGATTAATGACATTTTCAACAATACTTCAGTTTTATTTGGAGAGAAAACGGGGGTGGGGGTAGAGAGAGAAGAGAAAAACACTGACCTCTCAACTTTTATACCTTATGATTTTATATGAATTTACAATAGTCATTTAATACTGCGTTTTTATCGAAGTTGTAATAAACAAACGTTGTATTTTGTTTTGTTTTGTTTCTAAATTCTGACTGCAGTCTGAACCATGCGAGTTACCATTTCAAGGCATCCCAGATTTTCAGCCAGATCGGATAATCGATGACTAAGGAGAGATTTATCTTTGGACGAATCATCATCTTTCCCTCCAAAAAGATCTCTGACGGGAGGAGAATGTTGTCTTTTATCGGAAAAACTCATAATAACAACTTTTCTTTAAAAACTTTAAAACTCATAACTTCTGTAAACAACTTTTTAAACTTCCGGTTAGGTGATGTCCTACTACCAAATTTTGTATCCAAGCAACAGCGTACCACCGACTGATTTTTTTTATATATATCTTAAATGTAATGTGTTTTATTGTGTTCTCTGTTGTACATAATTTTCTTTATTTTTAGTTTTACAGTGAATCACATGCATACATATGCATTTCTGTTTTTGCTCTCAACTGCCGCCAAATATACATGTATATCCTCGTATATTGTGTTTTCGACCTACTAACATATTTCCGGTGATTTCTCTTGTATCTAGTGGAACACAGACATACCTTTTATTCTAGAGTTAGTAAGTTCTCTTGTACATAAAATCATATTAGTAAAATAACATTTGCCCTTAAGTTAGTTTTTAATTCGAGTTGAGAATATCTACGACGTTTTTGTTTACAAAAAAATGACGTCTTATGTTTTCGACCTATCTAATAAACCGACTCAAACTTGGTAAGGATGAGATGTACATTGTACTAGGCCTAATCCGGAATTGCTTGTGATTTGATGCCAATATTTATTGCATACGATTATATATATCCAGCTTATTTATTCTTTAATAAAAGGGGAGGATTTCTGTTTTATTTTATCTGCTATAGAGCTATATACATTATTTGTATTAAGACAATTATAAATTACAATTTCATCAGTCCAGAGTAATTAGTGAAACGAACAGTTTTCACTTTTCTAAGTTAAATAAAAAATATGATTAGCACCAATTAAACTTGCATACAAAATATTGTCTATAATCCCCCCTCCTAGATTGCTGTTTATGAAATAAAAAAAAATAATACCAAGTAAAACCTGTAAGGATCATCGCATTTTCCGTATCTAAAATATTTTTTTGTATGATTACTGACCGCTTGGCAATCACGTGACTGAATAACAAAGAGATGAACTAGACATAATTAATAACATCAACCACTATTCTTGGATATTTATTGACCTTGATAAGATTCTTTCAGAAGAAAGAATAGGCATTAGTGAAACTTGCAAAAATACAATCAGTATCAAATGAAAACAATGTTTGTACTTGTATCTACTAGCTTTATTTTCAGCATCGTTGCCACATGTGTTTCTGATTGTTGTTTTTATCTAAGTTTAGCAGCCGACCATGACGTCACGATGTCATGCACTAAATTTTGTCCCTCATCGGTTGAAGATGAAAAACATTTTATATTACATTGCCCTAAATACCAGAATATCATAAATAGGTACAATACATTGTTCCAAAGTACTAGAACTGACGATGATCTTATCAGAGAGATTCTTGACCCTCTATTCAAAACAAAACAAATTTGCAAATTTTTAAAAGAAGCAAACAATATACGTAACACATAGTTCACAGGAATTCGGCGTTTGGGTTCGGTGGGGTACCACTATCGATGGGAAGAACGTGGTTCTTTCCGTCGGTGGTGGTGCTTCCCATTGACCCTAGACATCAGATCCCTGTGAATAATTTAATATACTTCATATCATTATTATATGCATATCTTTTATTTATCCAGGGATTTATATAGTACTATATAAATCCTTGACTTATTCATATTTGTGTAATGTATTATAATTATATTGTATTGTCTTGATGCACGCCAATGTATGTTTTACTATCAATAAACTATTTGAATTTGAATTTGAAATACAGGAAGTAAATAAACATTAGGACGAAAACGTAAGACGGTCGAAAACATGATACGAGGCGATATATATTCAAAAGTAGTCAAAAGTGAAAGTAGACTATAGATCTATATGATGCACTAAAATCTCACTAACATTTAATTAATAAAAATCAAATTATAAATAAACTTTAAATTTGAAATCACAATAGCAAGGTCATGTTTAAACATCCCCAAATATTAAATGTTACAATTAAATATGAAAACCGGCACCTGTCATTTGATTACAAGAACTTTTAAAAACAAAAACAATAAATAATATGTCACCTGAATGACCCTCTCCAACCGCTGGTCCTGGTCGTCGAAAGACATTCCAGCTGGTTCTCAATTTATCAATTTTCTATCTTTATCGGCACTCTTTAAAACGGTCGCCATAAAATAATAAATTTAAATATTCCTTATCTAGCTGACAGTTCGGAAGTTCAAGTGAAGCGAAACAAACACACCAGGTGACGTTTGTACTGTTTCCGATATACTATAATCAAGTCCACGCCTGTCCTGTCTGAAACCCGGGGAAATACACTAATTGTTTAAAGGGTAATGTTCAATACACAAATGTCCAATAATAAAGGATTGCGACTTCTCTACAATTATTTGTAGTAAGCGAACAAGATGCTGTTTAAATACTGCTGCAAACGTTTATTTCACACAATAAACAATACATATTCGTCTATAAAGATTTGTTTATGCTTCATGTGTAATGTATTAAAATAACAAGTTCAAACAGTATTTAATTCTTTCTAAAACAAAGTATAATTCATTTCCTGTAGGTACTAACTGATAAAGATTGGAAAATGTTGATAAACTGTATATTTGCAATTTTCCAAATCAATAATTTTGTTGCAGCTATTTTATGATTCATGAAATAATCATTCAAATATCTGAACACACCGCACAATACGTGCATTTTTCCAAGAATTATATATTTTTCACATCCGAGATGCTTAAATTATATATATATAGGGACTTTATAGTGCATTTTATTTTGAATTAAAATATTTTATGTTTTAAAATTTTAGTTGCTTTGGATGAATTTTTCTTTTTCTTTTCTTTTCTTTTCCATTGTGTTTTATTTCTTGTTGATTTTGTTATTAATTTTTTCCCCTTTATTGCTGGGAGTAGAAAAGGAATAGAATATCGAAATATGGGCACAGAACTCTAATTTTTACCTTAATTTAGATAATTTTGGTATAAATTAATCTACTACATGTATGTGTATTTCGTTTAACAAAAATAATAATGCAATGAAAGAGTGTTGGTATAAACATATTTATTCATGATAAACTGTTATGTTATATTACATGCAAATTTTCTTTAACATGACAGGATTCGGAAACAAGCTAAGCCTATACTAATTCGTCTCCTAAAGAGTGTTCACAAATTAATGATTGAATACATGTATTTTGTTCATGTCAGTTTCAACATTTATTCAGCAATATATATGAATATACTGGAATTCATGAAAATTGATATCTGTGACCAATTTATGGTGCTAAATTTTTGCCACAATTACATAATTAAAGCATATCCGAGAATTTCATTCCGCATATACTTAAAACAAATGTATGAATCCGCATATATGCGGCGATATATATCCCGGGATATATCTATGAATAATCTATCTTACAGCGCTATGAAAAGCATACTAATCAGTTTACGGAAGAGAATAAATTTTAACAATTATATTAATCTTATCATTTATATTACACCCCAAAGAAAACCAAAGGCCAAAATCTAGATATCTAAAAGAAATAATGACTCTCCTTTTTAAAATACACTAGTTATCGTGACATAAATCAAGGCCCCCACCCATGCATTGCAATAGCACTAACACATTTGAGGTCTCTACCCTTTGCAGGATAGTCCTACAATATTCGATAATGGTAACTTCTTCAACTTTTATTTAATATTAATTTGCCTAAAAACAAGGTTGCGGCTTTCAGTAAATCAAGAAAGGATCGAGCATTTTCCAAATTTATAAATATGTCGTCGCATGCAACTTGATTTCTCAATTCAATATTACCACATATGCGGTATTATATAATACGAACATGCGTATACACATATTTGCGGTATTATATAATACGAACATGCGTATACACATATTTGCGGTATTATATTTTACGAACATGCGTATACACATATTTGCGGTATTATATAATACGAATATGCGTATATAAGGACATTCGGAAATATTAACACATATGCAGAGTTATATGATATGCGTTAAGACGCATGGTAATTGTGACGCAGATATTGCGCTATGCCAAACACATTATATAATATTGAGAATGAAACCCGATTTTGACTTGGAATTACAAAAATTTCTATGTTTTGAAAACCGTTTACCGGTGAAATGCCAGTGATGATGCCCATTTTAAGTCCTGGAAGAAGTGGGAACGACGATAATAACTGGTACTGGGCACTGGAAAGTATATTACACTTTTAAAAAGTGTTACCATCTCCGCATTCATTCGTTGTCTCAAGTGTCAAGGATTGTATACTAGTATATTGTTGTGCTACGTTTTGTTTATTGTCTCATACAAAATGGTGTTATTTGGACAATTATATCTGCTTTTATATGCTCTTAATTGCTTTTAATGTGCTCTTATTTGCTTCTTATGTGCTCTTACTTGCTTTTTATATGCTCATATTTGATTTATCTGTGCTAGCCTGTTTTAATTCTTTTATGTTTGCTTGTATATATGTTATAGTCGGTTTTAACAGCTTCCTGTAGCTCATGTTATTTGTTATATGTATATATATGTGCCGACTTTAAATAAAATTTACTCACTTACATACAACATTCGGCATGGTTGTAAACAATAAGACAAAAAACAACTTTTGTATCCGATAATCGTTTATATTTCAGGTGAATTATAAAGGAAATAAGTTGTCTTATTATTTATGAATTAGATACAACTGCAGTCAGATGCATATGTACTGCAGCAATAGAAGAGTTTGAAGATACCAAAGGGGCAATCAGAATCCGTATATCGAAGAAGAACAGACAACACAATGNCCAAAAGAAAAAGGACAAAAGGACAAACAACGATCTGCGAAGTTGCACCCACAACGATCTAACGGTATTAACTATACGGATTCCAATAACATTAGGAATAGCGGAACTTATTGTGTTTTTATTGCAGTTCAGTCATCTTAAAAACTGCAATTTTAAATGACATGTATACCCCCCCTAAAGCCAAACCACCCACCAACGCTTCCATCTGAAGTGTGCCCAACACGGATCTACTACTAAGACCCATCATCTAAAATAAACTGTGCAGTTTCCTATGACATGTATATCCCCCCCCCCCTTTTCCCAACCATCTCAAGTGTGCGCAAAACGGCGCTACTACCAAGACCTGCGTATACTACGAACTTCAGACCTATAAACATTACATAGATTAGTTAATAAATTGGATTATTTATGGCCCTAAAATATTGTGATGATCTCTCTTGTTGTTTTCCCCCCCACATCGAATACGTTGCAAGATCATTCGAAGCTTTTCTAATGTCATTGAACTATGCGATATTATCCGTTCTATGATACTAAATACTACAACAAATTTTGTTCTTAATATTCTTATTTAAGATTAGAGAACCCTTTTTGTATATAATATACGCATAAAGAGCGAATACAATTTGTAATTATTCCTATATATATATATATATATTGTCACTTTTTATTGACAAGATGTGCTTATTTTGTTTTTTATTCTTTGCTTCTTTTTTTTTTTTTTGACATGCACATTTTGACCTTTTTAATAGTGAATAATTACAAATTATATTCGCTCTTTATGCGTATATTATATACAAAAAGGGTTCTCTCTATATATATATATATTTATATATTTGTTTCTTTCGAACAGAAATATCAACTTTCGGTACATATTTTGAATAACTTGTCAACTTTAGTTTATAAATAGAAACCAAAACAAGTAAAAACGTATCCTTTTCCAATCAATACAGTTTAGATCAAATTTTAAGACATGAAAAATATCTACCGTGGGCGATAAATACATATTTTTTAATATTTAGGTTGGTTTAATGCAACAATTCACATAAACAATTAAAGTGTTCATGATTGTTTTACAAACGTTGATTTGAATATAAAAAGCATATTGATTTACTCACCCTTAATCGGTTCGTGGTTAGTTATGTGCCCTTTAATATTTCATGTGGTCGACAGAGTTCGTTAGTTGCAACTTTTGTTAAAATTAATTTGATTGGTCGAAATAATCTGTTCTATCTAATTAAAGTGGGCGTAACAAAGAGGAACCAAATGTAAACAATCATGGACGAAGTTTCATCAACAAAAAACTGTACACGTGCTCTTCGTGTTAGTCAGGTAAAATTCGAAGATGACAACAGAAACTTGTTGTATACGAATGATCTATATGTTTGAATATTTCTATTTTGTGCATTCTAACTTGCATATATTAGTCAAATTACAGGAAAGTTTGATTATAAATGACATCGTTTGCATTAATTAATCATTGCACTTAACAACTGAAACTCCTTTCTATTCTTCGATGCAACTAGTTTTCATAGGTTAGGAGCCACTTTTATTCCTGAAGTGATAAAAACGAGGAACCCTCACCCATAGTACCATCTGACAAATTGAAATAAATCGAACTTGCTTCATATTGTGTATTTAGTATTACAATCATTGTGTATGACTTTAGATATAGTTTTGATAAAGTTCACACAAGCATCACTGTCCAAGTGCAGACAATTTTTAATTTGACTTTTACATAGGAATGCATTTAGTCAGAGAATGACCGGTTGTTTCTAGTTATAGCATAAGAAGAATTTGAAGATACCAAAGGGGTGATCAGAATCTGTAAGTCGAAGAAGAACAAACAACACAATGACCAAAAGAAAAAGAACAATAGGACAAACAACGATCTACAAAACATACACTTAAAAATAAAGATAGGGTGTGTTGAAAAGCTCCTCATATTGATCAAGTTCATTTTTATTAACTTTGGCAATGGCTTTATCCATAAAACCAGTCATGTGCTTACTTTTGCTGGTGTCCTTCATGAGGAAAGCAGCATGATGTTTTGCAGATGACTGGTGGGAGGACAAATTATCTCTTTTGTCTACGATTTTGGCAATAAAAATTCCCAGATCTCTGGTCAGCAATATCAGGATATTTTCTGCAGATATGGCAATATTTGCTTGAGATTTGTGTTTATTTACCTTCTGGGGTTGTTTGTTGCCAGAACCTTGCAGTCTTTTTTATTGTCAAATATTAGATATATGTCCATTGTCACGACTGAAACCTGATTGAGCGTCTACTGGTGTTAGGTTCTATTTGTATACATTCTGAACTCATATAAGTACATGTATATGTTATCAGGATGTGAATTGATTGATACCGAAAATATCAGTCTGCCGAGCCAGGATATGAACTTGTTGGCGAGTGAGCAAAGCGAACGAGTCACAAACTTCATATTCTATCGAGCAGGCTGATATTTTTCAGAATCGATCATATTCACATTCAGACGACATGTTTATCATCCTTAAATCAAACAAAAACACGGATATATGGTACATACGTTTCGATATTTGTATTTTTGCTGGGAAAAATCACATGAATCCAAAATATTCGTCCATAAGTAGTTTGTAGATATACCATTCATTATTACAGTGAATGGTGGATTTTATGATGTAACTTGATGAACAATTAACAAAAAAAGCATAGTTCAAAGACAATGATTTATAATAATGAACATTTAAATGATTCACCCCTTTTCATTAGCAGTTTTGTTTGCCAATTCTGTTCCGGTTTTAAAAAGCACAAACATCACGACCTCGATTATGACGTAAAAATAAGTTAGTCCCAGCAGAGTTTATCCAGAATTGTGTCGAGTACATTTTTTTGTAGGATGATGTTTGTTGATATTGCTGATCCGCCAGTTCCTAATTTGATTTATGTTTAAAAAATGAAATGTTACGAGTAACTAGCTAATGGTGTTGATGAATTTTATTTACTTTTTTCATCTTCACAGAAATTATCATTTAAATGTTGAGAGAATTTGGTGATAACTCCTGCTGACTGTTGATAAGTTCTGCTCAGCTCACGTGAACTGTGATACAAGTTTTGCTAATGCAGTCAGCGGGTAGGTAGGTATAGCCGGAGGGAAGGATGATAAAACCTGTTGCGCTGTCCAGGTTATCGTTTAGTGGATGCAATGGGTCCGTAATACTCAACTTAGAACTTGCACAATTCGCAGGGCTTAATACTGTTGTTTCTAAGATCTAATTTAGTGAGAGATTGTTTTTCTATGCCAACTCAGCAATTTTTCAGCTATATCATGGTGAAAACAAGTAAATTTTCAATGAGATGATGAGGTCCACTTTGTACTAGACCAACACGCTTTGTTGGGTTTGTATCGTGCTAGCTCACTGAAATAACAGTGCGCTGGTAGACATGTCGCCCCACTCAGACACATTATCCTGATTTCAAGCCAACCAGTCTTTGCTTTTTCTCCTTAATGATATGGGGGGCCCGCGTGGCTCAATGAGTAAGGTCGCTGGATCTAACAACTCGTACAAGCCTATCACCAATACGGCGTGGGTTCGCACCCGGCTTTGTAAATTACATAAAAGGGTGCACTCGACTCGCAACCGCAAGTGATAAAGTTTACCAGTTGCTTGCCCATGGTCGGTGGTTCTGTCCGGGTACTCCGGCTTCCTCCACCACTAAACTGGTTGCCATGATATAGCTGAAATATTGTTGAAAATGGCGTTAAGCACAAGCACCAAAAATCAAATCCAATCAAATCCTTAATGATATGTGCTTAGAGGAGAAAAGATCTAATTAAAGTATTTTTATTATGGTTTGTGGAAAAAAAGATTTAAAGAGTTTTTTTCTTATTTTAGTTGGATGCCCAGGAATTGGACAATGAAGTGATTGGTTTAATCAAGAATCATCTGACAAACGTGTTTAAATACCACAAGGTAAGTAAAGGTAGATATGAAGAAACTTCATAGTCAAATATATAAAAAAAAATATAAGGCCATGCAAAATTAATTACTTGGTTCTCAGGCCCTTTTTTGTCAAAATTGATGAGGGAGGGCGGCATTTTTTTTATCCTTTTACTGCTGTAAAAAGTGATGAGGGAGGCATTTTTTCTTCTTTTTTTTTTTGTGAAAAATATGGCAATGTATAAATCTTTTCATTACTTCATTGAAAATTTCAATTTTATTTCTTCCGATGGTGGCAGAAACATCACAAGTGGTTAATTTTTATGGAAATGTTCAATCCGCTGGTCCCAACGTACCATTTTTTATCTCCGTAAACAATTCCAATAAGGTACAAGCTTCGGAGAAGCCCCCTATTATGTTCCCTGGTAAAACTGGCAAACATTTGTGCCGAATTTGCACAGAAACGATTGACATTTTGTCTAAATGTCAAACGGAAACACGTTTTTTATTTATACATTGTCATAACGATGCTTTAAATCTCATTTAAGCATGATGCGTGTTAAAGCGTTTCACCGACCACGCGATATTAGAGAAAAAACGGATGCGGTTGTTTTTTTCCGTACGGACAGCGCTACCGCATTAAAGATTTTTTTTTTACTATTTTTGCAATAAAATCGGCAATGCGGCGACGAATTTCCACATGCGGGCGGGCCTGAGAACCAAGAAATTAACTTTTTATGGCCTAAAGGACAATTAATGCCATTTTCATAGGGGAATTTTATGAGTCCTTGAAATAGAGGGTAAAATTGCAGGTTTTATTCTTAGGAATTTTAACATGATAAAACGGAGCTTTCATAGGGGAATTTGACGAGTCCTTTAAATAGATTGCATGTTTTATTCTTTAGAATTTTAACATGGATCCTTGCTTTATAAACAGTAATTTGTTATGTTGAGGTGCTTTGTATTTATAAGCAAGAATATAATTGTAGATATCTAATTAGTGTACACGACGCGTTTTTGGACTAAAATTCATCAAGTACATGTACACTCAAAGTTGAAAGATTTGAAAGCCAAAATGATTTAAAAATGTCTGAGATAACATGTTATTTAGAGGTGCCCTTGTTTTAACATAAAAAGTGCAATTTATTTATATACAGTATTTAGTGGGACAACTGTTTTGTTGGTCAATCTTTAAGTGAAAAAATTTAGGTTGTTTTTCTAAGAATGAATTGAATGACATAAGCACCATGAGATTCACAAATACTGATGATGTTCAAACAGTAATCCATTGTAAATGAAATTTTAGACTCAATCTCAATAAGACAAGATTTAAGTAAAACTTGGTTGGGACAATATGGAAACTTCTCGTCATATTTATATTTGTATTAATCTAGCAATTATTATAAAAATAAACAAGCCTCTGTTCTAAGTTTTGATTAAGTTATAGTGCAACAACATTGAAAAGTTCAAAGGTTATGGATGTTTAACACCTATTTCAACACTATTTCAGCTATATTGTGGCAGTCTGTCTTATTGATCAAGGAAACACGGACAGGGTATTCAAAGAAAACCACAGATCTGTCATAAGTTACTGACAAACTTGTGTTCACCTTTCCACATGCAGGAATCAGTCTCTCAACCTTAGTTGTGATAGGCACTGATTTCATAGGTACCATTCGATCACGGCTATGACAGCTCCGAAAAGGGAGCGTGACGCCAACCTATTACCAAAGTCCATGAGGACAGTGTGAAAGGATCATAAGGAAGTCATAGAAAGTCAGTGTCACATAGAGTGACTATGTTAATAGATTAAAACATTAGACTTCACAATTATATTTAGGAGTTATGGCCCTTGTATTTTGGTGTTTTTTTTGGGGGTGGGGGTGGGGTATTTTTCTGTTGTTTCTACAATATGTCATTTATTTGAACAATTTCATATGACAAAAATAATGACAATGCTTTCATTGAAAATTTAATGTTGATTTTCAGACAAATATTTTGGTCAAGTATGACCCAGAAGTGAATGCCATTTTAAAACTACTTGTATGGAAGGTAAGTTATTAGTTATTATTAATGATGGTAAAGTACACATGAAGAACCAGACAAGACACGCAGAATTTATTCACTGAATAAACCAGCTTAAAATTGAATTAATGCAGATTTATGTCCTAATTTTGACTGAAGTTTGCTACAAGGATCCACAACAGACCGTTATATCTTTGATGTGTATAATAAATCATGGGTTGAAATTATATCAGTGAATTCTGTATCTGCCATATTCCAAAATAACAGCATTGGTTGAAATACTGGGAATAATCTAGTAAGTGAGTGAGAAATTTTCAGCTATTTTATGGTAAAAACAAGTTACATTTTGATGAAATGATGATGTCAGCATGTTCTAAACCAACACGCCAAGTTGGAATTTTATAGTGCTAGCTCACTGAAACAACAGTCCGTGGGTAGATATGTCGCTCCACTCTGACACAACAGTCTGTGGGTAGATATGTCGCTCCACTCTGACACAACAGTCCGTGGGTAGACATGTCGCTCCACTCACTGAAACAACAGTCTGTGGGTAGATATGTCGCTCCACTCTGACACAACAGTCCGTGGGTAGACATTTCGCTCCACTCTGACACAACATCCCGTGGGTAGACATGTCGCTCCACTCACTGAAACAACAGTCTGTGGGTAGATATGTCGCTCCACTCTGAAACAACAGTCCGTGGGTAGATATGTCGCTCCACTCTGACACAACAGTCCGTGGGTAGATATGTCGCTCCACTCTGAAGCAACAGTCCGTGGGTAGATATGTCGCTCCACTCTGACACAATATTTTGATTCCCTGTTCTTACTCCTTAGTCCTCATGCTTAACACAGAAACAACAAATACCAATTTTAGAGTCTTTGGTTTAACCAGATCGGGGCTTGAACCCAGATCTACCGCACTCAGGGTGAGCATGCTTACCATTACATCACAGATGCGGTTTGTGAACAATTGGAAACTAACCAATTATTATACAGGAGGTAAAAAATATACCAATAATTCCTTTGTTTCAGAAATGGCAACTTTAATATATTCTCGTGTAAGATTATATTTCGTCTTAAGAATGTTCAAAAGAAAAAGTGGTTTTTGTAATTACATTTGTGGAATGTGAATTTAATAGACAACACTTACTGGCACTAATACTAACAAATTCCATTGCAGTGAATACACTCTAAACATGTGACATTCTTTAAAAATCATATTTATATATTTATTTTTTTGTATCTTTACATTTCGTTCTGTACATTTCGGCTGAACACACACAGCATGTATGAGCGGAAAAGTTTATTCAATAAAAATTTCCCTCTGCAGTTCTGCCGAAACGTCCAGAACAAAATGTAAAGATTTTATTTATATTTTCATATATGGACTTTAAATATATATTTATATATCTATATGTTTGAACATGAACATTTGCTCTTCAATTTTCCTTGTTAAAATCACATACAAAAGAATGAACATTCCATTTTTAGCACATTTTTTTTATATAACTTTTATTTGCAAATGCATTATTACAAATGAAATGCAAAACCTATTATATTTTCTACTTACAAAACGGTTCCTTGTTAAAACTCCAATTTTATATCTTCATTTATCAGATTAAAATTTAAACTACCGTACAAAATGTGAAAAGTAATTTCAATTGATCTGCTTATAAAATTTATATGAATTTATTAAAGAGAAAAATAGTTGTTTGTCGAACCTATTCATTGTACCCGATAAGAAGCTTATTGATTTCCATATAGAATAATTTTTGCATTTTAAAATTTCAAACTGAACTTTCATCATTATAAGTCTGATCCTTGATTAGGTCAACCATATGATTTTATATTTAATAATAATATCATAATTGAATGCTTGTTTACCATTATAACTATGTAATATTATTCTTATATAGATTTTTAGACTCTTGCTCAGTATTGCTGCAGAGCTACTGTGAGGTCAGTCTGTGGCAAAAACATTTTGACAAACCAATCCTAAAGGCTTTTTAGAAGATTTTTTTTTCTATTTCCTAAGCAAATTTTATGGACTTTTTTTAGTAGCCCCCAAACCAATTTTTACTAGGCTAGAATTTAGGTCTAGTGTCTTTTTGTGCAGACTTTGAGGTGATCTTTAATAGATGTCCTTAGAGGTGATCATCACATGGGCTATTTTGTACATCTCCTTACACTACAGTTCTATAATTTTGCATGTTTTAATTGTTTGTTGCATGGATTTTATTTTGGGCATTATATATTATAGGATTAAATAACAATTTTGTATCTGTTTATCAATGAGTAAACTCATCTGCATCACTCACAAACTAAATATGTCAAAGTCCTAAGGAATATGTAAAGTTTGTGAGTAAAAGGCAGAGTTTACACATCAATAAACATATAATACAAAGTCATATTTAATTCTTATAATTCCATTTAAGAATAGCAACACCCTTTTCAAAACTTCAAAGTTCAGTGTATGACAGAATTGAAGAGTTGCCCATATTGATTCCAGTACTATTTTTGTAACATTTACTTCAGACAAAATATAATAATCGTGTTGTAAGTCAGAAATGTAGAAAGCTTCCATTGTAAATGATTTAGTACCGATTGGAAACATACGAAATGTTTAAAAATACCAGTTACTTATGTCTCTAATCCTCGAAATGTAAATTTGAATTTACTGGTCTGAATCAAATTCTTGAATTTATTTTATATACATTTTGTACCAGGTATATATCTAAATAAAAACTGAAAAAATGTATTTGTCGGAACAAAGTTTTACTGGTCTTGGACCGGAGGACCGGTGCTCATCGTTAGAACTGTGTCTCTAGTCCACTGTGTGGATTGTTTACTTGAATGAAATTGGCAACCTATATTTGACCTTGACATTCAAATTTTTAATTGTTTTAATTGATTCGGCGAAATATTACGCTCCGTTGCTTTCAAACACTTATATATTTTTTTCTCTCATTTGAATTGCAAAATGGATACAAAGGCATACGAATGCACCATAGTAGAATGGCATTATCTTGTAGTATTTTATCTTAAAAGCGTCAGAAATCTGACCTTTGTATTGATAAATTTTCATAAATATCATTAAAATTGAATGTTTGTTTCGAATGACAAATTAGTCTATCTACAAAATCTTAGGTATTGAACAGTATAGCTGTTTATGAAGGAGAAGAGAGATTCCGAATGTAAATTAGGGGCCGTCATGGCCATGATCATATGGTAGTTGAATTTACAACTACCTGTGCAATCAGTGACTATCACCACTAAAGTTGTGAGTTCGATCCCCGTTCAGGGCGAGGTGTACTAAATACAATATTACGTGATAAATGTTGTCAGTGACTTGCGGCACTCGGTGGTTTTCTCCGGTTTCCTCCACCAATAAAACTGACGGCCACGATATAACTGAAATATTGTTGAAAGTGGCATTAAACACCATAAGCCTAAACCGAATGTAAATGATTTAGCAAATGTGACACGATACATGGAGGTGTTAGCTGTATGTGGTCGATTTTAAGATTAAAATAAATAAATAAATAAATAAGTAATAAAGATCCTTCAAATATCTAATTTAATTTTAAATTTAATTTTAATTTGTCAATTTCCTGCATGGTAGTGAATAATAATTCACATTTAAGATTTACAATCAATTAAAAATTTTATTTTAGTCCTTACATTTAATTAATTGGCATGTATATTTCCGAATTCCAGGTGCGACAAAATTAAAGGTAAAAACGCTGAATAGACAAATTAATCGCAAGGGTTAATTGCATTTAATCGCTTAACCTTTTATGTAATCTATAAATATATTTTACTACACTATTTTAATAACCTTATGATTTTTGTTGAATATTGATTATTTTTATATAACTTGTTTATGTACCAGAACTAATTTTTTTAAGGATTGAATGAAAAGCCAGTTTTTGTTATGTAAGCAATACCTAAAACTTTGAACAAATTCCAAATCTTAAGAATAATTTTGAAAAAGATAGTATATCAAGAAATTATATATGTGTTGAAATTTGATAAGCATATGCATAATAAGTATATTAATTCTGTAATTCAAATAATAAGGATCACATCCCAGAGCAAATGTTAGCAGTACTATATTAAGACGGCAGTGATTAATTTCTGCTGTTAAAGCTATTTACAGGCTAAATTGTTAACATTATTTTAGCAGTCCAGCTTATAAAGTGCTGGAAAAAACACTATCAATTTAGCAGCTTTTTAGCAGTCGTAGAATCCTGCTAATAAAATCTGCTAAAATCCTGCTAATAAAAACTAATTAACCACTACAAAATTAGGAGGTTTTTAGCAGTCCAGTAATATCTTGCTAGAAATTAACTTTGGTTAAAACAAAGTGCTCTAAAAGCACCCTATATTTTCTTCCAGGAATGAAAAATCCACATATTTTAGTTTTATTGTGATGTGATGATAAGTTATTCTTGGGGAGGGATGTAATGAGAGTACCCTTTAAGCCCCACCTAAATATGCAAAGTAGCCATTTCAAGACAGTTGGTCTTTAACATACTAGTAGTTACTTGTAAACAGCTCATGTGTCGTTAAAAATTTCATTAGAGCTTATGTTTATTTGTTTCATATATCTGACTTAAAATAAAAGTTTTTTGTATTTTTGTATGCAATTCTGGGACAAAAGAATATAACCAATATTAAACAGATCAACGAGTCTTATCCATTTTTAATTGACGACAAATTATATGTCAATATTTCAGCCATTTAAACCCAAAATAATGAATAGGTAATCTGTATTAATAAGAAACTAGGTGATGAAAGAAACCCTCTGTATGGTCACAGCATCTGATAAATATATACATGAAATGGATATCATCGCGGTGGTTTTGTCTCGGAAAGATCATATTAACTTAAACTCTCCCGGCAGATTTATATGATTATATTATATGCTATTTAAAACATTTAATTGATACAATGAAAAACTTCTGGAAATGGTAAAGGGAATGAGAAGGGGCATCATGGGTACAGCAGTCCCCCTCTTATAAGGCCATGCCTTCTCCAATGAAAAAGTAGCCTCATATGAGAGGGGAGAGGGGCTCTCTTGAGAGGGAAAAATGAGTAGTATTTTACTACCCAGTGAATCTGAAATATGGCCTGATAATAACGGCGGACTTTGTTGGGAGTGACCTTAAAAGAGGGGGACTGTAGAAAGAATCTGATAATAATGGCAGACTTTGTTAGGAGTGACCTTAAAAGAGGGGGACTGTAGAAAGAAACTGATAATCACGGCAGACTTTGTTAGGAGTGATCTTAAAAGAGGGGGACTGTAGAAAGAAACTGATAATAACGGCAGACTTTGTTGGGAGTGACCTTAAAAGAGGGGACTGTCTGACTGTAGAAAGAAACTGATAATAACGGCAGACTTTGTTGGAAGTGACCATAAAAGAGGGGGACTGTAGAAAGAAACTGATAATAACGGCAGACTTTGTTGGGAGTGACCTTAAAAGAGGGGGACTGTAGAAAGAAACTGATAATAACAACAGACTTTGTTGGGAGTGACCTTAAAAGAGGGGGACTGTAGAAAGAAACTGATAATAACGGCAGACTTTGTTGGGAGTG
>MJUT01022361.1:677914-723362 GCA_002080005.1 Gigantidas platifrons
TGATAATAACGGCAGACTTTGTTGGGAGTGACCTTAAAAGAGGGGGACTGTAGAAAGAAACTGATGATAACGGCAGACTTTGTTGGGAGTGACCTTAAAAGAGGGGGACTGTAGAAAGAAAATGGCAGACTTTGTTGGGAGTGACCTTAAAAGAGGGGGACTGTAGAAAGAAAAGTTCTACAGAAGTCAGATTCTGACAGTGGTAAATGGGAGTTTAAGGGGGTACTTGATCATATGGTAATTGGTTTTATATGAAACCATTTTCTGTCATCACTAAATTTGTGAGTATGATTCCTGCCTGTGGACACACAGGACCCATAGCCTTCCATACATTGAGGACCTTATGGGGATTGAGACAAAGACCAAAAATAAAAGTACCATATCTCAGGGACCTGAGCGGCCGATTGGTTATGGTCAACTACAATGTTAAAGGTTGTTGACTGCTGACCACAAGTCTAACACCACTGACACTGGTTTGTGTCCTGATTTTAAGGATTCCAGCCATCTCCCCAAGCCTGGGAGTTTCACTTGTAAAGTTCATTATTTCTGTTAGCGTTTTATTCCCCCAGTAAGTCTAGTAGTCAAATTGTTGCTAAAAGTATCCAGTCCTCATGATAAGCACCAGTCTTCCGGCCCAAGACCAGTAAAACTTTGTTCGGGCCAGTAGATTTTCAGTTTTTATTTAAAACTACATGTATATTAAAATAAATTCAAGAATATGATCCAGACCAGTAAATTCAAATTTTCATTTCGAGGACTGCAGTTATCAGCAATTAATCCCCAGCGTTACTTCACTTTTGATTTTACTGGTACCGTTTTTGTTACGAATGAGTATGGATGTAAATGAACATGAGAGACTACCCAACTTGTCACGTAGACACAATTTAAATTCAAGGAACATCACTTTTAAACATTACGAAAAGAAGAAAAAAATCGAAGAAATTTTTATGTGCTCAGTATATATAGCAACGGTAAATTGGATTTCTTATTTCACATCATTAAATCGTTTGAAATATTAGAAAGTTGCATTGATCTTCTTAAGAATGACATCTTTATAATGGAGTGTTCTTCAAAGATATTACCTGAAGGTGCTATAATCTTCAGTGCTATACTAGTATATGTAATTGAAAAATCATTAAGGCCAAGCAAAATATATCTGCATTTACACTAACAGTAACATTCTTGCAAAAAAAAAATATAGGGTAGTTACTAGGTATGCAAAGTTTGTTTTCTACAAATTTATACAGGACAAGAATCTGATTTTAACAATGCCTGTCCAAAAATGGAAATACATTTTTTAGAGTAGGCACTCTTGCAATGAGATGCAAATTCTTATTCTTGATAAATTAGGAGGTTGCCTTACATGAGATGATGAGAGACTGTCATGGATGGTCGTGATCATATGTGAGTTGGATTTGCAACTACCTGTGCAATCAGTGCCTATCACTACTAAAGTTGGGAGTTTCCATCCTGTTCATGGCAAGGTGTACTCGATACAACATTATGTGATACAGTTTATCAGTGACTTGCGAGAGGTTAGTGGTTTTCTCCAGGTACTCCGGTTTCCTCCACTAATAGAACTGACCACCATGATATAACTGAAATATTGTTAAAAGTCGCTTTAAACACCATGACCCTAACTCCTTATCTGTACATGAGATGATTGTTTACATGCATTGGTTGCCTATTAAGGACACCCTTTCATGAGAGATTTATTTTGATATAGATTGTTTTTTAAGATATTGTTATATTTCAGGGGGTGTCCTTTCATGAGAATAATTGCATGTCTACAGAAATAACTTTCTAGAGGGGCATCTTTTTATTAGCAGGGTAATTTTTTATTAGAGGGGTGCCTGTTTAAAAAGGGATCTCTTTTCACATGAAAGGGTTGATTATTTAAGTAGTAGTCTTTCATTAGAGGATTACCTGCCGTAAGAGGGCAGTTATTTTCAGGTAAGAGTTATCTGTCTTAAGAGTGGCATTTCATGAGTGGTGTTCTTACATTAGTAGAGAGATGGTCTTTGGTGAAATTGTTGCCTTTCTTAAGAATGGTGGGGGGTGGAGTGGAGTTGTGGTCATATGGCAGTTGGATTTCCAACTACCTATGCAGTCAGTGCCTATCACCACTATAGTTATGGGTGCAAATCCTGCTCATGATGGGGTATACTCAATACAACATTATGTGATAATGTGATTTTCTCCAGGTACTCTTGTTTCCTCCACTGATAAAAACTGACCACCACAATATAGCTTAAATATTATTGAAAGTGGCATTAAACACCATAGCCCTAATTCTTAAGAATGTTGCATGACATTTCACGAGAGGTTCAGTGAAGTACAGAACCCTGTACAAAATGTCATATAATGATGCTAGAGAATGTTAGATCACATATTATAAGGTGTTTAATTTACTCACACTTTCATCATCTTCATCAGGGTAACAGTATGCCAATTCTGAGCTTGGACTATATTCTGACGGGTAACTGTCTGAATAAGACTTTCCTGATTTTAAACTTGGAACATATTCTTGCTGGAGACTGTCTGAGGAATATTTTGCAGATTCTGGAATTGGACTATATTCTAGCTCTGGCTGGTGATTGAATGTGACTGGAGTACTGGTCTGGTATGAGGCATATGGATGATAGTCTCTCCTAGGTAGAAGTGACTGATAACCTGTGTCCCTTCTTGGTTCTCTGGGTGGGGGGTATGTCCTAGGCCGGGTATATTTAGATCGTAAAGAATCAAATCGAGATCCATGATGATGATCATCATGTTTTGGTTCTTTGCTAATGGCCGATTTATACGCTGTGTTTAATCTGTTCAGCGCAGCGCTGACATCTGTAAAAATGTCACTTACAACAGATGACCCGTCATCTTTAAATCCATGCACAAGTTCGTCTGTGTCAGTTGACCTTTTTGTCAACTTGCCAGTACCATCCTCAAAACTTTCGTCATCACTTACACTACCGAAGTTATCATCCTCATCTTCGTCATCTCGATCTGCGTCTTTTTTAAGACCATCAGTTTCATCATCCTTAATTTCCTCATATATTGATTCTCCTTTGTTTTTTCCCTCCAAAAAAGTTAAAGATTTATCAGGTAGAGAATAAAATGGTTCACTATCTATGGATTGATACGATTGATCACTTGGTTTCGGTTCACTTGTTATTGAATAATATTCTTCATCTACTGGTGATTGTACTGTTACTGTGACCTCTGACCCCACTTCCTGTTCCTGTCCAACTGGTGCCCCTGTATCAACATCTGTTTCTTGGCAAATTTCCACTCTAGGAGATGGTTGACCCCCAACACCACTATCACTCTTTGACATTGATACCTCTTCATACTGCCCACTTGCCTGTTCTAACATTGTCCCATTTCCGCTGCTAGTATCCTGTTTCTGGTCCCCATTCTCTTCACTATCCATGTTTTAATTAACAATAGATTGCTTTTTCAATAGTCCTTAATGAAACTCTCACTTGGGTAAAAAAAATTTCATTCATAGGAATATAAGGTGAAGCTCTTTGAATTTCTTACTATAGTTGAATTCCCTTACTATATCTCTCGGGACAGTCACAATAGTTCACATATGGGGCACCCAGTAATGTGTTTTGAAACCCTATTCACATGGCTTAAAGCCAAATAAAAGTTCCATTTAAACAATATCTCCTTTCAGTGCACCACACTGTTAGTTGTTTTTTATCAGTTCCATACAACACAATAATATTTTATTGATTTTAAGAAATATCGGGTAATCGTTGGGTACCTTGAGGGGTATATTCTTACAGGAGATTTACGTGACATTTAATTATTAATCAATATGATCAGATCATGGTGCAACTGTTAGGAGTAAGAAGAAAATCAGCAGAAAAGAGGGTCTGGGCAGTTTAAAAAAAAAATTATTATAAAAAAAAATTGTTTGCATGTTACTCTTGTTATTTAAGAAACAAAACAAGATTAAAAATTGAAAATTTTAATATTGTTGATTAAATCTAACCTTCAAAATGCCAAAATTGATTGAATATGAGAAAATATAATTGTCACATTGTTACTATTATGCAAAATGAATAAGAGCTCAGAAATTTTATGAACATAGGAATATATATTGCTAAATTTGTAGTCCATTAGATTAAGCTGTCTTTTAAAGTTCACTCATTGACTAAGGGTAACAAAGTACAGGTAGTCTAAATTTAATTTGACGCAAATTAGGATTATTGGTATTTAATTATACTTATACCTGCCTTCAGTTATATCATGGCAGTCACTATTATTGGGATAGGAAATCGAGAGTACCCAGAGAAATTAACATAGGTAGATTGGGGGATGGGATTCTCTTGAAAAAGTCTGGACCCCGCACACCTTTACCCCCTATATTAAAGATGTAATCCAAATGTTTTGATATGAAACTTGTTGAAACCTATTTAAGTGAGGATTTTTACGGATTATACAGCGGCTCTTCATTGAAGACATGAACAAATATTTTCAATTAGGCTAAATAAAAATAATGGATTTAACATTTTATTGCTATGTTTCTTATTAAAATGTGTGAACATTTATATATTTACTTTTTGAATTTGGCTTGTAATCTAAGATATATTTATTTGATCAGCAGTTACATAATATTAAATTGTCAAGTCACGTTATTTGACCAAACACCTGGGGAAAACAGCTGATCAAAGGTGTTCTAATACAATCTGTTTGATCTGTGATTTTTCTAATTAAAAAAAACGGATATCTCCGTGGTCACCTTCACTTAGTGACGATCAATATTATGTCGATGAAATGCCCCAAAACTTTGCATGTTAAATTGCTATTATAACACTAGATGAATAGGTAAACGATTAAAACAAGATCAGATAAATCGGCTGCATTGATACTGATTGAATAAAACTGCTAAAGTTAATAGCCAAAATACCAAGTCAGCTTTTAGTATTACTTTGTCAGGAAATATCCTCGGAAAAAGGACATTCAGAATTGAACAAATGAAGTCGTTTCTCCATCCATGTGGAAGGACCTAAAAGGGGGAAAACCCAAGGATCTGTGGGTTCCAAAGGTTTGGCTAGTTTAGTTTATGGTGTTGAATGCCACTTTCAACAATATTTCAGTTATATCATGGCGGTCAGTTTTATTGGTGGAGGAAACCGTAGTACTGGGAGAAAATCAGCAACCTGCCGCAAGTCACTGACAAAGCACTCACAACTTTAGTGGTGACAAGCACTGATTGCATAGGTAGTTGTAAATCCAACTATCATACGATCATGAATATGATGGCCCAGTGGGGTCCAAACACTCGGGTCCAAAGATAAATTTAGATTGTAATAGCATGAATCATTATCAATTCATGTTTTGCAGATTTTAAGATCTAGGATCTATGGTTTTAAAGACCTTGTGATCAAAGGTTCTAAAAAGGCAGCAGTGGGAAAAAATTCAAAAAGCTTCTTAAGAACTAGAAATTGAAATGCAATTGTATTTCACACAAAGGAGCATTGCGATACGAAGATTCAATTTTGTACCATTCTGAACTTAATGCCTTGGGTTCTATTGGGCTGAAGTCCTACGGAATCAAAATTTTTACATCTGCTAGGTAATAATCTATAAAACTTTTTTATCATGTGAGTGATATAGGCTCATTTTTAGAAGTTTTTTCAATGTGAATGTTTTCTTGCAAGAAATAATTTTTTTTTAAATCCATTCTTCCAGTTATACCAAAATTAAGAAATAATAATAATAATAATAATAATAATAAATTCTTTATTTATAGAGGGTTACACAGTTAGTTAATAAATAATCTTCCCTGAGGCCCTCATTGACATATTTCAACATACAGTGGAACTTGTGCAATCTGATACATGAGGTTGTCAGACATCCTGTGACTTCTTACAAAAATGTATGGTCCCAAAGTATTTCTGTTAACTAAAATAAAACCTGAGTATTACCTTATCTGAAATTTTATACTTAGTCAGCTATTCAGAAAATGCAAATCATAGTTATTGATTTACAATAAATTTGATTGTTTCAAACTGGCATGAATTGATTGTGTCTCTATATTATTTATTTCTGCAAGCTTCGCAGTGTGTAATCATGCAAACATGACTCTTATTTTGTCGGTGCTGATTGATCAAAATGGCTCGCCAGATTTTGTTACTGTTTGTAATTGAGATTAGTCCAACTTATTGTCCTTTAAAAAACAATACCAATATTAAATTAAAAAAAATTAAAGTATGACATTGGAGGGGTATTGTTTCTAAGCCTTTAGCATATCAAATGACAATTTATAAGAGTTACCTCCCTTTAAACAAAGGTTATAAAGTTTCTAACACGTAAAATTCAAGAATGGCAGGATATATTATGACCATGATTTAATGAATTGCTTATAAAAAAAAATATAGGAGATTCTCCCTGAAATGTTCAGTACCAAGAATAAAATCACCGAAACTCCTAGATGTTTTGGATATATTGTTTTGTAAATATGTGATATTATACTGTGCATGTGTTTTTTTTTAGTTTTGTGTGCATGTTGATGCAAGCTTGTTGCTTGTTTCAGAATCCCAATCTTTACATTTTGTACCAAAACTTCATATGGTGTTTAATGCCACTTTCAACTATATTTCAGGACTTTCATGTTTTAGATCTGTCTCCAAAAGCTTATTTGTTCAATGAAAAACTCAGACTTATATATGAGAATTTTTATAAGAAATCAGAGCCAAGGACTTACTTTTATCTTGTTTGTTCAGTAATAAAAATATGTTTCAATTATTTGATGTTTTAACTACAGCATAAAAGTAAGCATATTATCATACATGCATACTTGGCTTCAGCTATCAAGATTCGTGATTGAGGGTGTGGGTGGGGGTCCAAATTCTTGCCTAAGAACTATGCAGTTAATTCAAATTAACAAAAACAAACATGTCTTTAAAACATAGTAAATCACATTACACCCACCAGACTGGTTATTTTTACAAATTTCCCTAATTATTTTTTTATCCCAATATGTAAAAGGTTTGACACAACAGGTAACAATATAAGATAACGCTAAAAATATAATGGTTATTGAACATTGAATGCTTGTCTTTATTGTCCCTATTATACAATGTACTGAAGAAGAATTTAGTATTTGAACAATTGTTTACTTAATATATATACACTCCATAATATGATAGATTCTCTGTTTACTTAAGAAAGAAAAACATTATCTTTTATACATTGAATAATTGTCAAATTTAATAAAAAAAATTCTTTTGAGTATGAATGACTTGCATGTGTTAATGTCTATGGCATAGAGTTAAATCCAATGAAATTGAAGTTAGCTTTGTTTTATCTTTTTAAAAAACAAAAATCTTTTGGTTTTCATTTACGTCTAGTATGGAGTCACACCAGGGTGGTCATACTTTTATTTGACCAATCAGTGATGAGTATACTAAATCTTTATGTATAAAAACTGAGTACATGCCTTGAGCTGTTGTCTGATTGGTCAATATATTTCACTGTCTTGCATATGATTGGACAGTCAAAGATAAATGAAAGGTTACATGATGACGACATGATCCCAATCTGTTGTCTGATTGGTCAAAATATTTAACTGTCTTGCATATGATTGGACAGTCAAAGATAAATGAAAGGTTACATGATGACGACATGATCCCAAACTGTAGTCTGGTTGGTCAATATATTTAACTGTCTTGCATATGATTGGACGATCAAAGATAAATGAAAGGTCACATGACATGACCCCAAACAGGATGTTGTTAGATGTTAGTGTATCTGTGCATCGAATTGTTTTTAAAAGATACAACAAACATCTAATTTTAGTTAGATTGAGAGGTAATAAAATAAAAACGGTTGGTTGGTTTGGTTGGTGTTAAGTGCCACTTTCAACAATACTCCTGTTACAAATGTATATCAATATCAGTCTTCAAAATTAGACTTTCGAATTTACTGGCCTGAAAACTTCAAAATTAGAATATTTATATAGATTTTATTGAAAAAATGTGTCAAAGGTCACTGGTCCGAATCAATTTTCACTGGCCGTGGGCCACCGGACCACTGCTAAAGTCGATGACTTTACCATGGTGGTCAGTTTTATTGGTGGGGGAAACCGGAGTACCCAGAGAAAACCACTGACCTGGCAAACTTTATCACATAATGTTGTATTGAGTACACCTTGCCATGAACTGGGTTCAAACTCACAACTTTAGTGGTGATAGGCACTGATTGCACAGGTAGTTGTATATCCAACAACCATGTGATCACGACCACATGGAGCATAAAAGTTATACAACTGTATTTATTGAGTTTAATCCATAAGGCACTAAGCTGTTTGATTCTTAAAGGTCATGTAACTTTTCTTTTGAGTTGGAAATAATATGTGCTAAGCTGTCTAATGCATAAAGTTAATAAACTAAACTCCTCTGTTAAGAGTTTGAATCACATTGTGGGTAAATGCACAAAGTTCATGCAATTTTCTTTTAGAGTTTGAATCAAAATGTGTTTACACTATCATGCATTAGAAATGTGTGTTTGTAACAGTATAGTTTCTTCCTATCAGAACTAATTTACAAATATTGATTGAAGTTTGAGGAATCACAGGTGCCATTCCTTGCTTACATTAAAGAAATGTTACTTCAATCTTGTTTTTGTTTAAGATCTGTAATACAATTGTACATGAATATTCATAACATATGTATGCTGGAACATATTTGGGTCCGTCAGTCTGTTTTCTGTCAAAATAAACTTCCTCTAGAAGTTACCTAATCAGCTGTCTTGCTGAGCTGATAATGACCTTGACATTAACTGAGTAACTCACAGAACTTGGTTTCAAATACATACCAAACATCAAGATACTAATGAAAATTGTTGAATTCTCTGAACTCAATCTGATTTTAATGAGGGAGAAAACTTAACTAACAAAAAAATATCCAACAAACATGTTCTTGTCAGATTGACCTTGACTTAGACTGACCTTTGACCTCAAAGGGGAATATAGTAGGCTACATATATATTATATACTGTCATTGTGTATTCAACATCTTTTTGAAGCAAGACTTTTTATTGGTCAATCATATAAGACTTTATTGATAAACACAATTTGAGATAAATGAACTCACCCCACTGGCTCCTGAAAATAGTGAACCTGCTGACAATGACAGGGAAGTGACATCATCATCTATTGATGTACTGTGGGATTGTGGATCTCCATGGTAATACCCAGAATCTTTGAATAATCCATCGGTACTGCCATTTCCACTTCCTTTCAGACTCATTTTTGATAAATAACTTTTACAACAAAATCCCTTAGATTTTAAGTAAAAGTTATCTCCCTTTTTAACCCTCTTCTTCAGAAAATTTTCTTTGGCAGCATATAACTTTAAACATCTAAAATGTCAACAGAAATTTAGTCCACCATTCAACATAACGGAACACGTTATAATTGTGTAATTATTGGGGTTTTTTAATTAACACCAAGACAGATAATTATCATATTGAAGTTAAATTACAGGAAGGTTTTAAATATTTTATGGTTATCATGTTTTAACAAGATGAATTAAATGGCTGCAAATAATTGCTTTTAGGCAAACCAAATATTTGTTTGTTAGGTTTTCGAAGTTATAAAAAAACATATTTTTTGTGTAAATATATACTTTTTGAATATGTATTTTATTTGATTGAAGTTTGAATTTAAATGGTTTTAACCCATGTATTTGTGTACAGGATGACTATAGTGAAATACTTCTTTATTACTGCTGTATTTTTTAAATAAATATTTATTCCAAAAGCAATACAGCTTATTGGTATATAAATACAAATTACAAACAATACATGATACATTATACACAATACATAATTATAATTATGTATTGTGTATAATTTTTGAATTTGTGTTAAATCGAAAGTGAAAGTAGGATTTTTGACGGTAGACATCTTTGGACTGTCTGTATTTTCTTATATGCCATTAAATGTATGTTGATTTTCCGAGTTAAGCTTCCAATTAGGTACCCCTTCCATGAGATATGAGTGTCACTTAGATTAAACTTAAGATGAATCCTGTATGAAAGCTCAATTTTTTTTTTATTTTACATAGAAGACTATGGAGAATTCTTTTGTGGTATTACTCCTTATGGTCATGTTGTCTGCTGTTGTGTACAGGACTTCAGACTGTTGTGTTTAAATTTAGGTTTGGATTTAGGATTATGGCGTTTAACTCCACTTTCAACAATATTTCAGTTATGCTGTGGCAGTCAGTTTTATTGGAAAAGGAAACCGAAGAAAACCACAGACCTGTCGCAATTAACTGTCAAACTTTAATACATAATTTTGTATTGAGTACACCTTGCCATGAACAGGGTTCGAACTCATAACTTTAGTGGTAATAGGCACTGACCGCACAGGTAGTTGTAAATCCAACTACCATTAGATCACAACCATGACGGCCTGTGCATGTGCAAATTTAGATTTATTACTGATAAGTAATAAAAATGCAGACTTAAAATTTTTGGGGCTCTGAATTAAAATTAAAATTATTAATCAAAAAAGAAATTTCTTAATTGACAAAAAAAGAGTAATGAAATATTGAAAGAGAAATAAACAATGTTTTACAAAAATCCTTGGTTCAATTGATGATATAAGTGCAATGGACATTAATTTCCATATCATCATGATGGAAATGTTTTTTTTAATGGTTTTATAGTATTTCCTGACATATTTAAAGTCAGAGATTTTCAATAATAAAAAAAGCCGAAAACTCAGACTTTCAAGTCCTGATGTATTCTAAAAATAAATAAAAATGGTTATTGCCTGGTTACATTACTGTTGTCGAAGCACAATAAAAAGTAATGCAATAAATATAGCTAACTTATAAAATTTTATTGTGCTTGGGACTGTAAATCCTAACCTTTGATTGGCTAACTATTGATTACATATAGATTCCATTCCTAATAGCAAAAGGAGAATCTGTTGGTCCTAAGACCAAAACTTCAAAAATATTGTTAGATGTTAATTTCCATCGTTAATTACCATAGAAAGGAAATTGGCTGTGATTATCATGCAGAAATTTAGCCGTCATGGTGATTGAAAAATATCACAGAAGTTTAACCAACTGATGACACACTCTAAGAATAGGAGAAAAGTAGAAAAAAAAAGTGTCAACAGTTGGGAATTGAGATTGTTAAGAATAAAACAGAAAAATTGTAAAAAGTATTACAAATATTTAACAAACTGGTTCAACACTAGAATAGGAGAATATTATAAAACCAGTTATTATTGAGAATAAAACAGAAAAATAAATTACTCTGTCCTATCATTGTTATCATATATATGATGCCATCAGTACATCAACCTTTGTATAACCTTTAATTTAAAGTCTGTGACTTGATGCTCTGTCAGGTCCATTATTAGGACCTATTAGCCTTTAATGTACTGTTTGTTTGTTTAGGACCACCAATAATGTGATGTTATCATATTTGTTTGCTCCCCATAAGATTTGAATTTATATTAATTCAGATTTGTAGAACTTTTTTGAATAAATTTAGATGATTAGTTTTCAGTTGGCAGTGTCCTTGACTTGTGTATGTCAGTCTGTAGGATTAGTAAGTGTTTTCTGTCAACAGGGACCAACGGAAATTTCAAAAATCTTCTTAGCAACCACATGTGTCATATAATTGTTACTTGATAGGAATGTTCCTTTTTAAGTTTTAAACCCTTGTGTTGTTGTTTCTCTATTGAAATTCAAAGATGGCCACAAATACAGGACAAAGTTTAAAAAAATATTTTAATGTTATTGTGATCTGAAATCTGTAAAACATTTCACAGTTAACTTGGTAGAAATGTTTTATTTACCAAATGTATGTTTTAAGTGTTGATTGGAATTCAATAATGGCAGGATATTGTTTTAACAAAAATGAAAAATAATATATCGCAGAAACTGGAAATTTTGATTGGAATTCAAACTGTACATGACTAATCTTTGGGTGGTTTCTTACAAACTTTTCAATATTTTGTGGAGTGATAATCCAAGATGGCCACCGTCCATGATATGATAAATGTAATATGGGACCATATGGGAAATGTATTTTAAATTATTTGTATCTGAAATCACTGAACCTTTTGACAACAAACTGATCCTTTACGATTTACCAAATGCCTTTTTTTTTTGTTGATTGGAAATTCAAGATGGTTGTCTGTAGGACAAGGTTAGAGCATTTATTCCAGTTGAACACTGATTTGGAATATGACATTTCATTTAATACTTATTTTGAAGCACAATTCCCACTTATTACCGATTCTGTACTTGATACAACATTATGTGATAAAGTTTGTCAGTGACTTGCAACAGATCGGTGGTTTTCTCTGGGCACTCTGGTTTCCTCCACCAATAACACTGACAGCGACGATAAAACTGAAATATTGTTGAAAGTGGCATTAAACACCATAAACCAAACAACTGATTCTCTACAGGATACCGTATCCCATTTCACACTCTAAATTATGATTTTATACTTTTCAGCTTTTAAAATTCCATTTCTTTTCTCTTGGAGATTAAGACGATATTGATATATACATAGACGATAGAGGTCAATGAATAGATCACATATCTATGTCTTTTATTTTCTCCTTTATGTCACTTTCAATGGTTAATTACTTTACCTTAATGGATAAGTAAATATATACATACTTATGAATGCAGTTTATTTTTGCATATACCTGTAATATGTGAACTTCAGTAATTTGACTAAAGCACCAATTTTTTTTTTGTGATCGAGCAAACAATGTGAGCAAACAATGTTACATGTGTGTCGAAACATTTTAAAGGGATTTTATTTTGTTAAAAATAGTTGAAAGGAAAATTTGGTGATATAGCTTAAGTGGATACTCTTATTTTTACCCACTGCAATTGACAATGTCAGTTAAATAGTTGAAAGGAAAATTTGGCTATAGCTTAAGTGGGTCCTTTTTTATGCCCACTGCAATTGATAATGTCAATATTGTCTTTCCTCTTTGAATTCTCTAAATCCCGCCATTAGTTTAAAAAAATACATTCAAATTTTATTGTTCTTTAACTAGGCTCCAGTACCGTAAAAATGTCCCGAAAAAAAGTTCTTTGGCTTCTGATATCTAATTTTAGATTCTCTTGACTGATTGGTGTATGTAATATTTTAACATAAATGTAAGTATGCATAATACGTTGTCATGATTGATTGATTGATTTTTTGTGTTTAATGCCACTTTCAACAATATTTCAGCTATATCATGGCGACCAGTTTTAGTGGTGGAGGAAGCCGGAGTACCCGGAGAGAACCACCAACCATAGGCAAGCAACTGGTAAACTTTATGACTTGCGGCTGCGAGTCGAGTGCACCCATTTATGTAATTTACAAAGCTGGGCGCGAACCCACGCCGTATTGGTGATAGGCTTGTATGAGTTGCTAGATCCAACGACCTAACTCATTGAGCCACCCGGGCCCCCGTTGTCATGATCAGTCTGTAAAGATTGGATATCATGCTTTGTTTAATAAACAGTTGGAACTGTTGAAAGACAAGGTGCTAAGCCTAATTTTTTTAATGAGGACAAGTTACTGTCTCGAAGTGCAATGTCCTAATAATAAGGAAAGCAGATATATATAATAAATTGCTACGTTTGGTGAAATGTTATGTTATTTGGTTGGCCTGAATGCAGAGCATGCTTTCCAGCGATATTGATTTTGTGTAATTATCGGCTATTTCTATCTTCTGTTATAGGTGATAAAGAGAACATTTGTCTAATGTTTTTGTGGAAACATGCAATTTGAATAGTCTCTCATGTTCATTTACATCCATATCCTTTCTTACTAATTTTTATGGATTTTGTAAAGGATGGGTATGGTTTGGTTTGCTTTAAGGTTTATGGTGTTTTAATGCCACTTTCAACAATATTTCAGTGATATCTTGGCAGTCAGTTTTATAAGTGGAGCAAACCGAAGTACCCAGAGAATACCACTGAGAAACTTTATCACATAAAGTATCAAGTACACCTTGCCATGAACAGGGTTCGAACTCACAACTTTAGTGGTGATAGGTACTGATTGCACAGGTAGCTGTAAATCCACGATTACGACCATGGGCATATAATGAAAAAATAATGTAATTCAATGACTGTTGGCCAATCAAAATTCTACTTTTCGCAAGAAAGTCAGATAATTATATTTGAGTGAAGCTAAATCTGTACAAATGTTCTGCCTGTCTGGACCAAAAGTCTTTGGGAAATTATTTCCCATAACTTTTTATGTAGTCATCATTCATCTAAACTATTTACATTTAAGTTGTATTCTCTGAAAGCACTGGAAAAAATGAAGGTACACTTTGCAGGACTGTTCCTTGTATGGTGCGTGAAACATTTGTTTGTGTTTTATGTGTCTGTTGGAAAATCAAGCTGGCCACCATACCTGGAACATAGCTCATCATAGTATATCTATTGAAAAAATGTTTAAAAGTTGTCTTTTCAAAAACTTTCAGACTGATGGAACGAAAACTTTCAGAATGATGATTTGATACAAAACTGTGATGCATTTTACAGTCATTGTTTCTCTTATTAATCAGAAATTTTAAATATATAAATGCTTTTGTCGATGGTAGTTTAAAAAAAAAAAAAGAAGACTTTTGGGAAAGAACTGCTTGATCATTTTTCATAATTAATTCTATAGAAATCAGATTCTAATTATTATAGTGCATCTGTCAGTTTACAAAAGTAATAACCAGGTCAGAACCTCTCTATTATTTTTTCCTTATGGTTCATTTAATACAAACCACTGAGTATCACCTTAAGAAATGGTCCTGCTTAGAAGAGGTGTACTCGATACAACATGTTGTGATAAAGTAGGTCAGTGATTTTCTCCAGGTAATTCGGTTTCCTCTACCAATAAAACTTACAACCACGATATAACTGAAATATTGTTGAAAGTGGCGTTAATCACCATAATGTGAACCTCTAACCCTAAAGAAACAGTATTAAAGCAAGACAAAATCAAACATGATTCATTATTAACTAGAAATGATTCATGTTTAATAACAAGGAAAGTTTTATCCACATTGAAACCATTACACAATTGTTGTCCTTTTTTCTCTGACTTAATCGCTAATTGATCTTTATCATTCACATAACTGCACGTACAAAAATAAAAATTTGAAATTTCTTATTTTTGAGTCAGGTGGTGAACTTTTGTTTTTATATACCAGTAACACCTGGTCACCTATTGGATAATTATTCTGAATTTATGTCTAGTGTGCTTCTGGTGCACTAAATTTTTAATATGGTTGGATCTTCATAAATTTACTAATAGTTGGCTCATGTGATGTAAAACAACAATCGATCAATTAATTAATATGATTGGAATATTGACCTTTGTTTGATTGCTTGTTTATCTCCCTTAGTTGTTTTTTAGCTCACATGGCCATGTGAGCTTTTGTCATGGGTAGTCGTCCGTCCGTCCGTTAGCTTTTCACATTTAACTCTTCTTCTCTGAAACCACTGAACATATTTCAACCAAACTTGCCATAAATGTTCATTGGATGGTCCTCTACCAGATTTGTGTTTTTGGTGTAGATTGAAAATTCAACATGGCTGCTGTTCTGATTGGTTGAAACCTTGAAAATCTTCTTGTCATAAACCACTAAACCAATTGAATTGTGACTTTGCAGGAATGACCATTGAGTGGTCCTGTACTAAATTTGTGAATCGTTTGCCGATCGGAGATTCAAGATGGCCACCATGACTCGACTTAGTTTAACATAGAACCTATGGGAATTTCACATTTTCATCTTTTTTTCTGAAACAACGAAACAGATTTGAACCAAACTGTGTAAGAAATGTTCATTAGATGGTCATATACAAGATTTTTGTTTTTGGTGCTGATCAGAAATCCAACATGGCTGCCAGGGCTCATAATGTGTTCTGATTGGTCGAAATTTAAAATATCTTCTTGTTAGAAACCACTAAGCCAATTGAATAGTGACTTACAGGAATGATCATTGGGTGATTCTGTACTAAACTTGTGAATCGTTTGCTGATCGGAAATTCAAGATGGCCACCATGGATCGACTTTGTTTAACATAGAACCCTATGGGAATTTCACATTTTCATCTTTTTTTCTGAAACCACGAAACAGATTTGAACCAAACTTGGCAGAAATGTTCATTAGATGGTCATATACAAGATTTTTGTTTTTGGCACTGATCGGAAATCCAACATGGCTGCCAGGGCCCATAATGTGTTCTGATTGGTCGAAATTTTAAAAATCTTCTTGTTAGAAACCACTAAGCCAATTGAATAGTGACTTTACAGGAATGATCATTGGGTGGTCCTGTACTAAACTTGTGAATCCTTTGCTGATCGGAAATTCAAGATGGCCACCATGACTCGACTTAGTTTTAACATAGGACCCTATGGAAAAAATGTTTAAAAGTCTTCTCCTCTGAAACCAGCAAGTCAATTTAAAGCAAACATGGCATGAATGGTCCTTAGGTGGTCAACTTTCAAAATTATGTCCTGTGAACCCAACCTCCATCCAAGATAGTCGCCATGAGCAGACATAGTTTTAACATAGAACCCTATGGGATTTGAATAGTAACTTAGATGTATTCGGCATGCAGACATTCTTAAGAGGACTTAGTTATGTCAGGTGAGCGATACAGGCTCATCTGAGCCTCTAGTTTAATTCTTCATTTGTGAGTATTTAGGTATTTTTCACCTCTTCCAATTTTTTTTGGAAATTGCCCAATAAGTGTTTAGCTCACCAGGTGGACCAAATGTCCATGTTACATATTGTTAATACTTGGGATCCTTCACCATCTGTAGCTTTTGATATTTTTGGATCTTGTTTCACAGGCCATTGGACCAATTTTTTTTGTTTCTTTTTGAAATTCAAGCTGTCTGCTAGTAGGTAGATATGAAATGATATTTTATAAAGACTCTATATTTACTTATGTCCTTGTATTTTTTAACATAATTGATATATTTGACTTGAAGATTCAAATTCAACAAAAATACTTTTCATCACAGACAATTATTTAAAATAAGTTTTACTTTTCTTCGGTAAAATAATTATTTTCAAGTAAATTATGTTAATTTTTCACATTTAAGAGATACAACCACAGATTACAGAAAATTTGGAACAGTGCCGATTTGATTAAATGAATTAAAAAATAAATTTTATCCAGATTTCTTTGTTAAAATAAATATTATTTTCACAGTGTTGATGTTTATTTAAAAATTTTGAATTTAGATTAAAAGATAATTTTATCTATATATTTTGTTAATAGACTTTTCCCTTTTGTGTAGACATGATAAATCAAACATGAGCCAACATAAGTAATAAATACGAATAAAGTCTACGAAAATAAGAGAATCACATCAGTTGATTAGTCACAATTCCTCAATTTGTTGTTTAACTTTTTATATATTGGTCAATATTTTAAGTTTTATCCCAACACCAGGTAACACTGGGTGAAATATGTTTTAAGAAAACCACACTCCTTGCATGCACCTGCAAAAGACAGCTTGCAGCATCCACTTAAATAAGGAACAATTTACAAGTAGAGGTCTTTAGCGGACAATTGCAAACTCAAATTTTCATTAGAAACAATTATCTCCTCGCCGTGCCGATTTTTAATGAGACCATGTTTTATTATGTTATGCGTCTGTCATCTTGTTTGTGGCTGCATCATAATTGTCCTCGTCTGTTTGTAGACAAAATAGTTTCTGTGCAATATTTTTTGTTCTAATTGAGTGATCCTTTGAAAATTCTAATACACAATGATCCTTGGCACACAAAAAACAAGGGCAACACAAAGCATGGCATATCCCCTCGCCTAAAAATTTGACCCCCGACCTTGAGCTTTGACCTGTGACTGAAAATCAATAGGGTTCCAGATTCTCTTAAGGACTAAGTATGTACCAAGTTTGGTCAAAATCCATTGAAGGATGTTGATTCTAGAGTGTTCACAAATATGTTACGGAAGGACGGACAGAAGGACGGTAGCATTACTATATCCCTTCACAACTTTGTTGGCAAGGGGATAATAATGGTTGGGATAGATTTGGGGGATTGTAGGCCGACTTGTTTTTAAACAAGAAGCCCGAAGGTGCAAAAAAGGGTGTTTTCTGATTTTGTAATGTGTAGCATTTATTGTTCATCTGATTTTGTTAAGTTTTTTTCTTTATGATTCTCTGAGGAATATTTCATTCTGAAAAATGTATAGGGTTATAATGTTACTATTACTGTTTTTGATATAAAAGGGGCAAAAATGGTGAGAATTTCAAAATTTTAAACATTTTTTTTTTACAATCGTGCAAAGCAGTAATTCTGTCATTAAATATTGTGAATTATTCACAGTTTCAAGGACAGAATGTACAAAAATACTTTGATCCAGGTTTCTTTGTAAAGATAAATATTATTTAACTTTGTTTGGATGTTTATTTAAAATATTTTAATCTAGATTAAAAGATATTTTTTATCTGTTTTTTTTTTATTTGTTAATCAAACTTTCTTGTTTGTGTAAACATGTAATAAATCTAATAGTTAACTTAAGTAATAAATATATACTAGCCTTGATTCGTTTTGCGAGAATTGATTTCTCTCAGCAATATTGCATCAAAGGTGAAGCCTGAGATATGAGGTGCCATGAGAAGTCCATTTCAAGCAAAATATATCAACAAATAGTATGTTTATCGAGAATTTGTCAAAGTGACGTCAAGATAGCATCCTATTAAAAAACAGCGATGTTATGTTCATATCACGTTGGTAGCTTGATAATAGGTCAAATCGCATGTATAGATCAAAAGTGAAATTTACAAATCATCGGATGCCACGATATAGCTGAAATATTGCTAAAGTTGGCATTAAACACCAATTAAGCAATCAAGCATTCAACAAATCATTGATAGATAAGAAAATCACTTCAGTTTGATAGATACAAGTCTTCTGTTAGTTGTTAAATATTGGTTAAGCCTTCAATCATTTTTCACTTACATCTCGGGGGCCGTCGTAGTCGTGATCGTATGGTAGTTAGATTTACAACTACCTGTGCAATAAGTGCCTATCACCACTAAAGTTGTGAGTTCAAACCCTGTTCTTGGCGAAGTGTACTCGATAAACATTATATGATAAAGTTTGTCAGTGACTTGCGACAGGTTTGTGGTTTTCTACGGGTACTCCAGTTTCCTCCATCAATAAAACTGACCGCCACGATATAACTGAAATATTGTTGAAAGTTACTTTAAGCACCATAAAACATTTTCAGTGATCTCTCAACACAAGGGAACCCGATGTGCATCTTGTTTTGAGAACGCCGCATTCCTTGTATGTATGTAAAAGACAGTTCTGAATATTGATTATTTTATATTTCAGTTTTCAGTCTTGGTTCATGATTCAACCATTGGTCAAAATATATTGAATCTCAAGTATCTAAGCAACAGGAATGAGACATGGATCAGCAGACGACAGAAGATCTTGTATGCAGCCATCTTGATTGGGTTGCCATGGTTAAAGGAAAGATCAAGTGACATTCTGAAGGTCATTGGGGTGATAGAAATGAGATCAAAGGTATTATATAAAGTGATTGTAAACTTATCAATCTTAACTTGTACTCCTTTATGCTATGTGCCTAGTGGAGAAGCTGCAAAACCAATTTTAGAGTCTTCGGTTTGACTCAATCATCGATCGAAACCACGATATCTATCCCGCTCAAGAGGAGCACTCTAAACTTCATCAAAGAACAAAATCATAAAGTTTAAAAGTAATTTGGAAATATAATAATGAAAGTCATATATTGCTTGAGGCTTAAGAGTTATGAAGTTCACTTTCATATATTGCTTTATGATCATATCCACAACAGCCCCTGTATTGCTTTAGATATGTCTTGAAACATATGTAGATTGATTTTGTTCAAAACTATCATGTCTTTTCTACTTTCTTTCTTTTATTTAAAAATCAAAAAGTTTTTAAATATTGAATCAGTTTTACACAGGCTACATCATCCAATTGATTTAATTATTCTGAATAAACATTCATAAAAAAAACGCATCGGTGGTGTAATGGTTAGTGTGCCTGCCTCGAGTATGGTAGACCTTTGGGTTCAAGCCCAGATCAGGTCAAATTAAAAAACTATAAAATTGATACAATGTATTTGTTTTTTCTCCACTAAGCACGCAGCATTAAGGAGAAAGAGCAAAGACTGGTTGGCTCGAAGTCAGAATAATGTGTCAGAGTGGAGCGACATGTCTACCAGCGGACTATTTTTTCAGTGAACTAGCACTGTAAAAATCCAACTAAGCATGTTGGTCTAGTACAAAGCGGACCTCGTCATCATCTCACTGAAAATTAACTTGTTATCGCCATGATATAACTGAAAAATTGCTTGGTTGGCTTTAAACAACAATCACTCACTCACTCATTCATTCATTCATCAAAAAGTAAAGCCATAACTTTGTTAATTACACAAGGTTGAAACACATACATATGATAATTAAAAAACTATACTGAATCAATGTTGAAAGGGAAGTAACTCTTCTTGATATCATTTTTGATGTGACAAGAAGAAAATCGCTTCATAAGTACCTGACAAAATATGTCTAAAGGATATCTACAGTTGATATTCTACAATTCTTATGTGAAATACACTGTGAAGGGATGGGCAGTTTTGGTTATTCTACAATTCTTATGTGAAATACACTCTGAAGGGATGGGCAGTTTTGCTTGTGATCGTATGGTAGTTGGATTTAAGTCTACCTATACAATTGGTGTCTATCACCACTAAAGTTGTGAGTTTGAATCCCGTTCATGTAGAGGTGTACTTGATATAACTTTATGTGATAAAGTTTGAGGGTGACTTGCAGCAGCTTGGTGGTTTTCTCTAGGTACTCCGGTTTCCTCCACCAAAAAAAAAACTGACCGTCACGATATATAACTGAAATATTGTTAAAAGTGGCGTTAAGCATCATAGGCCACTGTGAAGGGAAATTTAATTGAAAATCACATAATACAGGTTGTTATTTAATAGAGGTGGTCACTAAAGCAGGTTTATTGTATTTACAGGTAGAAAAACTGATTGAGTGGACTGATATTAGTTTGAAGATTGCAGCATTAGTTAATTTCCTTGTGTTTCTACAGAGAGGAGTCTATCATTCCTTACTAGAGAGAGTTTTGGGTATACAACCTTTCTTTCCCGACAAACAAGGCATCAGACAAGTAAATTATAATGATAGTAGCAATATTATATTATATACATACAACCCAGTCCGGATTATGACCTTTTTGGGCCCCTAGGCTAATGATATTATGGAACCCCCTCTCAGACGGAGTTGAATGAATTATTCAGCAATGCAAAATATAAAATATTTTACTCATTTTTCAGAAGAAGAAAAATATTTGAAAATCATTTAGCGGGGCCCCCAAGCTTGAGGGGCAGTAAGCCTGCCGCCTATACTAACCTATGAGATAATCGAGCACTGCATACAACATACAGTTAATATTCTGTTATTTTGGGTCTTTACACCTACAAAATTTTCCCACTATGATAGAATTCATTTTTCAATTCTCAATGTTCTTAAAATATATCAATGTACATGTATGTACATTTTCTCAGTTTTAAATGGAGGGAGTTCAAGAGTGTTTTATTTTATCTTCTTTTAGAAAAGATGCTGTAAGTAAGGAAGTGATGACTTTATTTCAAGAGGGTAACACAGTTAGCAACAATAAGCTAATCTTCCCTGTGGACCTCAAAACAATAATAATTAAGTACAACAAATACAATTTCAAACAATACATACGTATTCACAACAAAATATCACAATCTTGAGTATAATGAATATAATGTCATAATAATTCCTTATTTTGTTTTGACTTTAAATAATCTGTATATTTCTTTTTGAATATATCTATATTTTGAATTAATTTTTAAGTTAGTAGACCCCTGTGCTAACTGTTCTTTGACTGGACTGATTTTTAAGTTAGTAGATACCTGTGCTAACTGTTCTTTCACTGGACTGATTTTTAAGTTAGTAGACCCCTGTGCTAACTGTTCTTTGACTGGACTGATTTTTAAGTTAGTAGACACCTATGCTAACTGTTCTTTGACTGGACTGATTTTTAAGCTAGTAGACACCTGTGCTAACTGTTCTTTGACTGGACTGATTTTTAAGTTAGTAGACACCTGTGCTAACTGTTCTTTGACTGGACTGATTTTTAATTTAGTAGACATCTGTGCTAACTGTTCTTTGACTGGACTGATTTTTAAGTTAGTAGACATCTGTGCTAACTGTTCTTTGACTGGGCTGATTTTTAAGTTAGTAGACATCTGTGCTAACTGTTCTTTGACTGGACTGATTTTTAAGTTAGTAGACATCTGTGCTAACTGTTCTTTGACTGGACTGATTTTTAAGTTAGTAGATACCTGTGCTAACTGTTCTTTGACTGGACTGATTTTTAAGTTAGTGGACACCTGTGCTAGCTGTTCTTTGACAGGACTGATTTTTAAGCTAGTAGACACCTGTGCTAACTGTTCTTTGACTGGACTGATTTTTAAGTTAGTAGACACCTATGCTAACTGTTCTTTGACTGGACTGATTTTTAAGTTAGTAGACCCCTGTGCTAACTGTTCTTTGACTGGACTGATTTTTAAGTTAGTAGACCCCTGTGCTAACTGTTCTTTCACTGGACTGATTTTTAAGTTAGTAGACACCTTTGCTAACTGTTCTTTGGGCTGATTTTTAAGTTAGTAGACCCCTGTGCTAACTGTTCTTTGACTGGGCTGATTTTTAAGTTAGTAGACATCTGTGCTAACTGTTCTTTCACTGGACTGATTTTTAAGTTAGTAGACACCTGTGCTAACTGTTATTTGACTAGACTGATTTTTAAGTTAGTAGACACCTGTGCTAACTGTTCTTTGACTGGACTGATTTTTAAGTTAGTAGACATCTGTGCTAACTGTTCTTTGACTGGACTGATTTTTAGCTCACCTGACCCAATGGGTCATGTGAGCTTTTGTCATCACTTTGCGTCCGTCGTTGTCGTCGTCCACGTCTGTAAACTTTTCATACTTTCTTCTTCTTCTTTGAAACTACTGAACTAATTTGGACCAAATTTGGCAGAAATGTTCATTGGGAGGTTCTCTACTAAATTTGTTATTTTGGTGCAGATCGGAAATCCAACATGGCCGCCAGGGCCAATAATGTGTTCTGATTGGTTGAAACTTTGAAAATCTTCTTGTCAGAAACTACTTAGCCGATGGAATTGTAACATTACAGAAATGATGACTGGATGGTCCTCTACTAAATTTGTTATTTTTGTGCCGATCGCATATCCAAGATGGCCGCCATGACTCGACTTAGTTTAACATTGGACCCTATGGGAATTTCACATTTTCATCTTTTTTTTTTCCGAAACCACGAGACAGATTTGAACCAAACTTGGCAGAAATGTTCATTAGATGGTCATATACAAGATTTTTGCTTTTGGCGCTGATCGGAAATCCAACATGGCTGCCAGGGCCCATAATGTGTTCTGATTGGTCGAAATTTTAAAAATCTTATTGTTAGAAACCACTAAGCCAATTGAATTGTGACTTTACAGGAATGATCATTGGGTGATCCTGTACTAAACATGTGAATCGTTTGCTGATCGGAAATTCAAGATGGCCACCATGACTCGACTTAGTTTCAACATAGGACCTATGGAAAAACTGTTTAAAAGTCTTCTCCTCTGAAACCAGCAAGTCAATTTAAAGCAAACATGGCATGAATGGTCCTTAGGTGGTCAACTTTCAAAATTATGTCCTGTGAGCCTGACCTCCATCCAAGATTGCCACAGTCAGCGGACATAGTTTTAACATAGGACCCTATGGGAAAATTGTTTAAAAGTCTTCCCTCTGAAACCAGTCAGCCAATTTAAAGCAAATATGGCATGGATGGTCCTTGGGTAGTATACTTTTAAAATTGTGTCCGGTGACTACTACCTCCATCCAAGATGGCTGCCATGAGCAGACATAGTTTTAACATAGAACCCTATGGGATTTGAATAGTAACTTAGATGTATTCGGCATGCAGACATTCTTAAGAGGACTTAGTTATGTCAGGTGAGCGATACAGGCTCATGTGAGCCTCTAGTTAAGTTAGTAGACACCTGTGCTAGCTGTTCTTTGACTGGACTGATTTTTAAGTTAATAGACACCTGTGCTAACTGTTCTTTGACTGATTTTTGATGACATGTTAGAAATCCAGGTCCTGGCTTGGGACATGTACAAAAATGTGGTGGTGTTAAACCATTCAATGGGATCCCAACCCTCCCCTATAGATAATTTGATCTCAAACAGCAATACAGATGTAAGCAAACGGAAAAAAACAGATCCTGGCTTGGAACAGGTACACTAAATTGGTGGTGTTAAATCAGTTAATGGGATCCAAACCCTCCCCTGTTGATAATTTGATCTCCAAAATATAACCTGTAAATAATTTCATCCACTTAAAGACCACATACAATCAGACAAGCAAGTTCTGTACTGGATGAGATTGTGTCTACAGATGACAGACAAAAGTGAAAAGACACTTAAAAACCAGTATACCATCCTCAGCTTCATTGTTAAGGGTATAAATATGATGCAAATTGTTTTTATATTTGCAGGTTGGCTTTGAATTTATGACCAGAGAATTACTGTGGCATGGTTTCTCAGTAAGTATGAGCCATAAAACTTGTCTACATATTAACCCTGTAGAATCACGACACATCTCAGTTCATTATCAGCCATTGAATAGTGGTTGTTGTGTAAAAATGTTACTGGTAATGCCACATGTTGAGAGTCTCGTGTTTATGCAATGTATTGTTTGAGTACATGTAATGTATTTTGTTTAAAAAATTGGAAATGGCACAAAAAACCCAAGATTTATTTTATTCTTGCTATGATTGGACCATTTTAAAATCATTGAAATGATGATTAATAACTGTAAATGTTTCCTTCACATTGTCTCAAGGGAATGGGTTAGAGTTATGATGTTTGACACCACTTTCAACAACATTTCAGTTATATTGTGGCGGTCTGTTTTATCATCGGAGAAAACTTCTGATCAGTTAAACTTTATCACATAATGTTGTATCCAGTACACCTCGCCATGAGCGGGATTCAAATTCACAATTTTAGCGGTGATAAGCACTGATTGCATAGGTAAAATAGGTAAATTAAATTACCATACGATCACAATAGCCCCTCAAGAATAATAACTTAACGTTTGTAATTAATTAATTAATTATGAAAAGAAAGCTTAAACAGTGGTGGTCAACAATTCCATCAATAACAACAAAACGAACAATCATTTCTCACCTCAAACAATTGAACACAAAAGACCATGACATATAGCATTGGAAATACATGTATTGAACTAAAGTTTTCTTTAATTTTACAGGAGTTACTGTTCTTTGTCCTGCCACTGATTAATTTTCAACGTTTGAAGAATTACGTGTCAAGAAAGATCCTTCCGAGGGAGATGTCAAGCCATTCTACATCTAAAAGGAATTTGACAGAGTGTGGAATATGTGGAGGATGGCCAACCAATCCACAAGAGATTGGTTGTCCACATGTCTTCTGCTATTACTGTATTCAGGTATAATTGTACAGGACTTGAATTTGTGTATTTATTGTATCTAGTTTTCCACAATGAGTTAAAATATTCACGTAGAATTTCTTATTATAAATGCAAATTCAGTCAAGGAACTATTAACAAGGAATTTATTTGTTCAATTCCTTTTCTAAACTGATATACCGGTAATAATAAAATTATTCATGCAATATTCTTTTTTTTTTATAATGTTTTATTGGTAATATTTATAACTTGTATATATACAATATCATTGACAATTGGTAATATTATATGGTGCATTTAAAGGTATTCACAGTAAATCAATATGTTAACTAAATAGAATAGTATATACTAATCGGCATATAAATGAATGAAAGGAAAAGCGTTGGTGTGTGTGGATTGGGATGTAATTGTAAATTGAAAATTGTACAATAGATTGTTTTTGCTAGTGTGGGTATACATATACAACAAGAAAAATCAGATAAGTATTGGGAGCCAGGGGTTCCAGTAGTTGTCTGCTATTTGGAGTGGTTTATTCTTATAAAATAAATGTCTTTCAAAATCAAGATTTTCTTTCAGGTAGTTTCTTAAAGCCAATTCATTTAGTTGTTGCCCACTCAATTTTGTTTTATATATATAAAATTTGGTTTGTAACATAATTAAATAGTTTCTTGAATTTTTATTTAACAACCCAAAAGTGACTAAATTAATATTAAGTGGCAATTCTATTTCTGTTTTTATTCTGATCCACTGGTTAAGGTTCTCCCACAGATCAAATACTTTTGTACAAGACCAGAATATATGTTCAATTGTTTCTACTGATTCTTTACAAAATTCACATTTGTTACTTGGTATTAGATTTATTTCATTTAAAAACTCATTAGTTCCTAAAATCCGATGAGTAATTCTATATTGCAGCCATTGAAGTTTGGAGTTCTTAGTAGTTATGAAAGGCAATCTGTAGATATTTTTCCATTCAAAATTATTATTATTCACAATAGGAGACCATTTCTCTTCTGAAATTGGTCTAGAATTTTCTTCCTTTAAAATTTTGTACATGTCCTTTGAACCCTTTTGTGATTTAAGAAATATTCCAATACAGTGGGGCAGGATTGGCCCTTTAGTTTTTGAAAGATATTCGTAATTAAAATGCATCGATTTAACATAATTTTTAACTGATGCAACTAAACCATTATAAGTTAGAAAATTTGTTTTTATATCATAAATGTTTTGGAATTCCTCCAAATTAAGGAATCGACCTTCTTCATTCAGTAAATCGTTTATAAGCCACACCCCCTTTTCTGTCCATGGTTTGTAGAAGACAGTATGATTTCCAATTGTAATGTTTTTGTTATGCCAAAGATTACAGCTAACTAAATCGTTTTTATCAATAATTTTTTGGTTTGTTTGTAATTCAATCCAGGCTTCAAACACTTCTTTCCAAAAACAGTTTTTGATTCCCAATTTTGGACCAGTATAAACAAGTTCATTTAAATTAAGTTTTTCGGAGTGAGTAAGTAGTTTAGAGTATTTCGAATTTCCTTTAATTATTCTTCTTATCCATGTTAGTTTAAGACCTTGTATATATTTATAAATATCCAACATCTTAAGTCCGCCATTTTCATATGTCTGGCATAACACTTCTCTTTTAACTTTATCTGGTTTATTATCCCAAATAAACTGAAAGAGTTGACTTACAAATTAATTTAGTATATGCATGATTGGCATTGGCAAAGTAAGGAATAAGTGATTAAGTTTAGATATAATTAATGTTTTAATAACTAATTTTTCCAATAGGGGATAAGATTTGATTTGACCATGATTTTATAATATTTTCAATTTCTTTAAGTTTTGATTTGTAATTTAGTTTTTCCATCTCCCCTAAATCCACAGAGAACTTAATTCCTAGAAGATTAAATCTGCTGGAACCCCAGTCCAAGCTCCACTTCCCACAAATAGCATCCTGACTATGTTTTTTCTTACCAATCCACACCACACTCGTCTTATCCAAATTCATATTAAGGCCAGACATTCCTGCATATTTCTGTAGTAAGCGAAGAGATGCATCCTACAATTCTGGTGAACCATCTACGATTAAGGTGGTATCATCAGCATATTGTGAAATTAAGAATTCAGTATCATCTATAACTATACCTTTTACATTTTCTTCTTTTTTAATTAGAATACTTAAGATTTCTGCACAGAATAAAAAAATATAGGGTGATAAAGGGTCGCCTTGTCTACAGCCTCTGCACATCAAAAAATTCTGAAAGATAATTATTTTGTGTTACTAAAGATTGTATATTTGTTAAAAAAGTTGTAATCCAGTGTTTCATTGACTTTCCAAAATTGAAAAAATCTAATACTTGTTCAATAAAAGACCATGAAATAGAATCAAATGCTTTTTCAAAATCAAGAGATTGGTTGTCCACAAGTCTTCTGCTATTACTGTATTCAGGTATAATTTATTTGTTCAATTCCTTTTCTAAACTGATATACCGGTAATAATAAAATTATTCATGCAATATTCTTGCTCTTTGTCCATAATTGCCAACCCCAGAGGATGTGAAAGAGGAACAAGAGTGTTAGGTGGACGTAGTTCACCTTCTTATACATTCCCTGTCTGAGAGACAATTTCTACAGTTTCAAACAAAATCAAAAGCAAACAAAGCACACACACAATCAAAAGTTTTTGAAAGACTTTGATAGAAACTAAAGAAAGCATCCAAAAGGATGCAACATGTTGTAGCTTAGCTTTTTATGCTTATTGCTTTTTAGGATGATCTAAAGCGTAATGGCAGCGATACCTCCATGTGTAATATCACATTTGTGAACATATATCATTTCAGAATGTATTATCGGCTCATTTCGATGACTTTATAATGACTTCCTTGAATTCATAGACATATTTATTCTGAAAATTATTGTTTTCACTTAACATTTTTCTTTTGTTTTTGCGAAATATGATCCCATCATCTTTGGAAAAATTTCTATATTTCACAGCCATTAAGCATTATTATAATCATTAACACATCTGTGCTGTACATTACAATATAGAACAGTGATCTACAAGAGTTTTCAAGATAATTATAAAGATTAAAACGTTAAGTGGAACAATCAAAGCCAAATCCAGAATGCGAAATAACAAGGTAACAATTCGGCCTAAAACATGGCAAGTATGTTTATCCTAGTTTTCAGCTATTGGGCCTTTATTGATGATAACTATATAAAGAAATAACATATTGGTGTACATAGCATGGATATATTTAAGTATATGTACACCAAAATGTAATTTCTTTATAGACTCATCCTTTATTAAGTCCTGATAGCTGAAAAGTTGGATAAAGAACATTGAGTACTGGTATTAGGAATTTATTGTTTTCTTGTAATCATAGAAATAGAGTCTGATATCATTTATTTTATATCTTTCCAGAGCAACTACAAAGCTGATCCTGGTTACTGCTGTCCAATCTGTGGTATAAATATACCCGACCCATCCACGATACAACATCTAAAAATGGATATAAACATGACCTGATAACAGAGAAGTTGCAGTTGTGTTTATCAGTAGAACAAGGCATCTTATGTCAGTTATCCAGAGACGAATCCAATCCACGATGTTTCATGAAATCGAATTGATCTGATTACGCTTGTAGTCGTGAATCATTGATAAGGGACAATTATTTTATGAAGATGAATAATTCCTCTAGTGAACTGTAATGCAACGAATGATTAAATCATGTTTGAATGTAACGAATGATTAAATCATGTTTGAATGTAACGAATGATTAAATCATGTTTGAATAAATAATAAAGATTGTAATTTCAAGCTGAAGATTTTTTTATGCTGCAAATAGTGAGCGAGTGATTGTTGATTAACACCAACTCAGTAATTTTTCATGGCAAGAACAAGTTAATTTTCAATAAAATGATGATGAGGTCCGCTTAGTTGGATTTTTATTGTGCTAGCTCACTGAAACAACAGTCCACAGATAGACATCTCACCCCATTTGGACACATTATCCCCAATTCCGAGCCAACTAGTCTTTGCTCTTTCTCCTTAATGTTGCATGCTTAGCAGAGAAGCAACAAATACTAATTTTAGTCTTTGGTTTGAACCGATTGGGTTTCGACCCCATGATCTATTGCATTCGAGGCGAGCACGCTAACCATTACACCACCGATGCAGTAGGATAAAATTGTCCGTTACTTTAGATGCTTACAAGAGACTGCTGGCCTGGTTCCAAGGATAGATTGATTTACATCTACCTTTTCAATCAGTTCGTTTACTTTTGTTTGAGTTTACGTCAGTGGAGAGGTGTACTTAAAACAATAGCTTATCAGCGACTTATGTCAGGTTCTATGGATTTCTCCGAGTACTTTGGTAACACCTATGCAATCAGTTCCTGTCTACTGTAGTTATAGTTTGATTCTGGTCAATGGGAAGATGTACTCAAAACAAATCTTATGTGATCAAGTTTGTCAGAGACTTATGACAGATTCTATGGTTTTCTCCGAGTAGTTTGGTTTCCCACACCAAATGAATCGAAACTTGGTAGGAAGCATCCTTGGAAGGTCCTCCATAAAGTTGCTAATTTAGTTCCAATCCGTTAACAAACATGGCCGCCACAGGCAATTCTTGTTTCTGATTGGTTGATTTCTAAAAAATCTTCTACTCTGAAACCGCTTTGCCAAATGAATCAAAACTTTGTAGGAAGCATCCTTGGAAGGTCATCTATAAAGATTGCACATTTAGTTGCCATCCGTTAATAACATGGCCGCCACAGGCCATTCTAGTTTCTGATTGGTCGATTTCTAAAAATCTTCTCTGTAACTGCTTATCCAAATGAACCGACACTTGGTGGGAAGAACCTAATGAAGGTTCTGTATTAAGTTTCCTCAAAGCAGAATGAAAAGTGAGCGACACAGGCTCAGCCCACTGAGCCTCTAGTCTTTTGACTATTGTGTTGTCTGTCCTTCCTTAATTTGTGACTTCTGATTACCCATTTTGTATCTCTAAACCTTTCCTACATATAGAGCCGATTGCTTGATTGTTGCTTAATATGAAGTGAGCCGTATTGCAGTTATGTATATTCATGAGAAGAACAAGTTTACATCATAAAGGTAGAAAGGTGGCACTGGGATGGCTCTATGGGAGGAAATTTAGACTGCCTTAGGGAAAAAGGGTTATAATATATGGGGTTGGAAAATGTTTTACTATGTAGCAGGTCACCAAGGACCACTCCCAGCAAACTGTTTCTTATCAAGTGTTGCTGCTAAAGCTTCACATAGTTATGTCACAAGCTACCTGAACAGTTAAATTTATTGCAAAAGGGTTTAACGCCACTTTCAACAATATTTTCATATTCGTGGACGTCGGCTTTATTGGATGGAGGAAACTAGAGTACCCGGGGGAAAATCACCAACCTGCCACAAGTCGCTGACAAACTTTATCACATAATGTTGTATCAAGTACACCTTGCCCAAGTGGGATTACAACCCATGTGAGTAGAGATTTCCTAGCAATGAGATGATCTAGATACAAAATAGCAAGAGTACAAAGTTGAATAATTTAATGACAAAGTAATACCTATTTGACCGTCACCGATCTTCTGGGTGTAAAACGTCCACACAAAATATTATCTCTATTTCCTCCATATTCCGAGTTTTATGAGAAAAAAATGGTCATCTCTTTGGTTAAAAATTCAACGGGTCAAGAATATTTTTTCTGGAATCCGACATACACTGACATTTTAGACATCCATGGTACAAACACAAATATAGAACAAAATTAGGATCTACAACAACCCAGAGCAAGTTCTGGTAAGGTCAGCTTTTGTTTCAACTATAGAGCTGGTCGTGTCGGGTAAGGATGATATGATGTCCATGATGCTTTTTTTTGTGGAAGACCCAACAGTTTACACATGTTTTATTATGCCTCGACTGGCACCTTTATACCTTCATGAATACCCTATCATCAATGTGACAAACAAATAAAATATAAGGTGGTTAAGTGTAAGCTTGATTGTTTGGGTTAGGGTTATGGTGTTTAATGCCACTTTCATCAATATTTCAGCTATTTCATGATGGTGGTCAGTTTTATTGGCGGAGGACCCAGAGAAAACCACCGACCAGCCGCAAGTCACTGACAAACGTTATCACATAATGTATCAAGTACACTTCACCATGAGCGGGATTTGAACTCACAATTTAATGGTGATAGGCACTGACTGCACAGGTAGATCACAACCACAACATCACATTGATTCAGGGCGAGATGCGGATAAAAGAAAGTGTGACAATAACAAGACTATCAGATGGTGATCACCATGTGTCATTTCTGCTATGTAGGTGGCACAAAATATTATTACAAGTAATTATAAGTCTTTAATGATATAAGCAAATTATTCATTCTCTTTTGTGAGTCTGTCTTTTTTCGTAACTTGCATTTACTGTGCAAACATTAATAAACTGGTTCTGTCTTTCTGGTTCCCTGTTTATTACATCCAAGTTTGGTTCTTGACATGTATAAAACTTTTATTCACTTTATTGCACTTTCTTCAACATAAAGTTGCATCTGTGAAAGAAATGAAATAAATCGACATAGGTAGTTGTAAATCCAACACAGATCACTACCACGACAGTCCCTTGTGAGAAGGGTGCTATATACTGCAATGGAGTTTATTAGAATCAAAAGTCGACTATTGGAAGCGAATCTGTGCAGGTTTTTTACAGTTAGATCATATATGTATTGCCGTTGAAGATCCAGTTCCCACGAGGGGAGGGTTGGGATCCCATTAACTGGTTTAACCCAGTCACATTTTTATGCCTGTCCAAATCCAGGCCCTAGATTTCCAATGCATATGTCATTGTCTTTTTTGTGTTCAGTGAGTTCAGGTGAGACGTGATTGTTGGTTTTGTTGATATTGGTGGAATTGATGGCCATCACTGTTTAAACTTTTTTTTTAATAGGTGACCGTAGCTGATTTTGGCTACTGGGTATCCTGTTTAGACCCTTTGGCTTACGTGCTTCCAATGATTTTTAGATTATTTGACTTTCCAATCTTTGTGAGAGTAACCTCAACTTAATCTTAACTGTCCTGTATACCAGGGGCCGTTGTGGACATGATCATATGGTAGTTGGATTTACAACTACCTATGCAATCAGTGCCTATCACCACTGATGTTGTGAGTTTGAATCCCACTCAGGGTGAGGTGTACAACATTATGTGATAAAGTTTGACAGTGACTTGCGGCAGGTCGGTGGTTTTCTCTGGGTACTCCAGTTTCCTCCACCAATAAAACTGAAATATTGTTGAAAGTGGTCTTGAACACGGTAAAATCAACCAAACTATACTACAACTANTTGGATATCCTGTTTAGACCTTTTAGTTTATTTTGGATATCCTGTTTAGACCTTTTAGTTTACTTGCTTCCAAAGACTTTTAGATTATTTTACTTTCTTTGTGAGCGTAACCTCAACATAATCTGAACTGTCCTGTATACCAGGGGCCGTTGTGGTCATGATCACATGGTAGTTGGATTTACAACTACCTATGCAATCGGTGCCTATCATCACTGATGTTGTGAGTTTGATTCCCACTCAGGGTGAGGTGTACAACATTATATGGTAAAGTTTGACAGTGACTTGCGGCAGGTCGGTGGTTTTCTCTGGGTACTCCAGTTTCCTCCACCAATAAAACTGAAATATTGTTGAAAGTGGTGTTGAACACTATAAAACCAACCAAACTATACTACAACTAAAAATATTTGTTATGTCAAACTTAAATTCTAAGATAATTCAACGTCAAACTTATTGATTAGTTCTTAATGTGAACGACAACTTAGTATTTTTTCATACCTGCATATAATCAGAATTAACAGCTTTAAGTGGAATAATTTTAGGATCTTCTATGATTGTCTCCCTTTCATCTGCCTCAACCCACGGAAAATTCTACAATTCAAAGAAAAAAACCCATGTCACATCGATGAACAAAATATTTTTTTATAGTTTTACCCATGTCCTTACATTGCTCCAGTATTAGGTTTCATTTCAATAACTAAAATTCTCCCTAAAGCAATTCATTTGAAAGTCATAGTGGTCGTCACGGCTGTGATTGTATGGTAGTTGGACTGTCCTGTATACCAGGGGCCACTGTGGTCATGATCATATGGTAGTTGGATTTACAACTACCTATGCAATCAGAGCCTATCACCACTGATGTTGTGAGCTCGAATCCCGCTCAGGCGAGGTGTACTCGATACAACATTATGTTGGTCAACGACTTGTGGCAGGTCGGTGGTTATCTCCAGGTATTCTAGTTTCCCTCACCAATAAAACTGACCCCCACGATATAACTGAAATATTGTCGAAAGTGGGTTTTCTTTGAATTTTGGACCTTACTGCTTTTTCCGTTCTGGGGTTGTTCCTCTTGAATTGCCGAACAAAATACCAATTTCTCAGTTTTATGATCAGTAAATTAAGTTCCCCTTAAGCTCTGCAGTTTTCGTCTGGCTTCATTAATATCTTAATTTCATTTAAATAAAGTTGCACCTTAAAGACCTACTAGTTCAGTTTGAAATAGCCTATATTCAAGTTATCAGGGAACAAGTTTCTAGTGGGGTTCATGTTGCTCGATCTTTAGTTTTCTGTGTGATGTTTTGTAGATTGTTGTTTGTCCTTTTGTCTTCTTTCTATTTGGCTGTTGCATTGTCTGACCTTCTTCGATTTATGGCTTCTGATTGCTCCTTTAGTATCTTCAAGCATGAACAGAGCATACTCAAGTGACTTATTCTCTTATCCAGACATCCTGGCATTTTATTATTGAAGGAGGTGAAACCAGAAGATATCCTCAGATTTTAATGGAAAATTTGAATTTTATATGCTCATCATATTAAATAAAACTATCGTATATAATTTGAAGAAAAACAAGATAGAGTTCTGAATTGGGTTGCACAAACCTCAATTAGTCTCAATTAAACTTTAAGTGTAAATTAATGTAATATACATCTTCAAGTAATTTTAAGTGTCAATTAAGTTTTAATTGAAATTTAAATTTAATTAAGGTTTGTGCAACCTAGTCCTGATTTATTATCGGCAAGGACCAGAGGTAAATTTAATAACGATAATTAACTTCTGTTTATAGATATCAAATAATTTAATATGCCTTGAAGTCTATATATGTCCCAAGGATTATCCTTGGTTTCACCTCCAAATGTATTTCCTTCATATAACAAATGCTAATAAGTTTTTGGTCAATTATATAATGAAGTCACTGCGGATATATAGGGTCTAGCACAGGATGAGGTGCAAGATCATAAATCTGAGACATCCGAGCGTAAAATTTAAATAGTATCTGATGAGGTTTGCTGACTCATATACGATTTAAATCTTAACCAAGGGTGATTCAGATTTTATGATCTTGCACCTTTCAGTGTTTGACTCTTTTTCTCATCCCTCTCTACCATGGCAATGTTTGTTTACTTTTTGTAAATAAAAAATTACCTCCCTTTTAACAAATTCTACGAACCTAATTATGGAAAATGTGAAAGGTGGGTCAAATAAATGTTTATAGGTATTTATTGCTGTCTATATATTTTAATATGAAATACATTTAAAATACTGCCAAGACACGGATGCATTTTGATAAATCGACAATTTACATAAGCAATGGAACGCTTGTATAGCTTGTCTTACCCAGGAGCCTGGATAAGATAGAAAAATCTTTTTCACCTAAATTAATGGACTACTTTATCCAAGGGGTGAGAAAAGAGAATCCCAAGTTCAAGAGAATGTTTTTCTACTGAAAAGACTACAAATGTAAATGACAATTATATTTTTAACTATGTTAACCTTCACCTTAACAATTTGTCCTTGATCTATGGTCTGGGCAGCCGATTCCCGTGTACAAACTTGAACACTCCATGTACAATCTGAAAAGACGACAATAAGTCCATATACATGTACATATCATAATTATTATCGTCATCCTAATTGTTATCTTCATCAGACTTTTTATTTGAAAAAAGTATACCAGTACATTTTTTTATTATTTCGTTTCAAAATTAATCCACAATATATGTTTCCTCTTTCTACCATTTCATTCGATAAACAATAGAATTTCTATCCATTATGACAGAATTCCAAAACTGATATTGTTTTGATGCAGTTTAGCTGAACAGGTAAATCGGAATAGATGGATTTACATTACAGATAAGTGAGAAATGACAGCCTCCATGCTTAGCGGGAAATTTAAAATCAATAAGATATAAACGTGCTTTAACACCAGCCCTTGTAAAATTTTCATTAAAAAAGTCATTTTCATTTTTTTATTAGTTCTAAATTCTGTAAAACCCCAAATCATCAGTTGGTTTCGTTCTCCTTTAAAGTCCCTTAATATTAAGGCCGTCGTGGTCATGATCGTATGGTAGTTGGATTTACAGCTACCTGTGCAATCAGTGCTTATCACCACTTTATTTGTGAGTTCGAACCTTGTTCATGGTGAGGTGTACTCGATACAACATTATGTGATAAAAGTTTGTCAGTGACATGCAATAGGTAGGTGGTTTTTTTCCGGGTACTCCAGTTTCCTCCACCGATAAAACTGACTGCCCCGATAGAACTGCAATATTGTTGAAAGTGACATTAAACACCATAAATCAATCAAATCAATAAATTCTTAATAACCAAGATTATGTACAGAAGTGTGAAACTTGATATCTTTATGAAAATTTATGAATACCAACAAAATTTTGATTATGGGTCAAGACAATATTTTGACCATATGTTGGTCCTGAGCCCTGAGGAACAACCTTTTAAATATATATGACCTACCTGTTGGCAATGGTTTCATCAAAGATTCTGTAACATTAAGCTTCAACAAAAACCCTCTCAATGATTCTTCAATACGATAAAGGAACTTGTCTTCTCTGAAAGTTTGACATAAATGTACATCTTTTTATGTTAATGTAAGCACATGATTTTTTTTCAGCAAGTAAACAAGACATACCTGTAATTTATCACATTTATAAAGACCCAATGTATAGATATAGGACCTAGTTTCTGACCCTCTGAAAGTAGTGTTCTCTTGTTGACGGGGTTATTATCATACAAAACTCATCCAAAGGATGGACTCATATGAGGGTTTGGGTTATATGGTATTTAACGCCACTTTCAACAATTTTTCAGCTATATCATGACGGTCAGTTTAAATGGTAGAGGAAACCGGAGTACCCGGAGAAAACTACTGACCTGCCGCAACTCACTGACAAACGAATCTCATAATGTTGTATCGAGGACACCTCACCTGAGCGGGATTCTAACTCACAACGTTAGAGGTGATAGGCACTGATTACATATGTACATGTAGTTGTAATTCAAACTACCATACGATCATGACCAAGACGGCTCCTGAGACCCATATGAATGTTGCCTGTTTGAAGAATGTCACACTCTTAAAACGTAAATAACAATTTACAGTAGCTCTTAATTAAGGCCCAAAAAAATACATGTGCTTCAACCAACATTCCTGAAAAAAAATAGGGTAAGTAGCAGTGCTTGACATTCACTTCTTTACCAACTGGTCAATTCAGACTTGCAGTCCCAGGTTTTAGGGGTCCAAAAGCAGGAAATACTTGTAAAATATTTCGGGAATGTAAATCAACCCAAATTGTATGCAAATTGAGGATCTTACAGCATTACTATTGCATTCACTGTAGTTAGTGCCTGTACACAATTAATGTTTTGTTTTCTGACAAGTTTTCAGATAGCCATATTAATTTGATATATCACTTCATTTTTCATGGTTATGTGAGGTCAAATTTGATATAAAGACCCAGTTTTGCTTTGTTAATAGTCTAGAAACAGCAAGAAAAAGTTTTTTTTATAGATTTTCTTATCAATCATTTACCCTAAGTTTTGTGATGGCTTTGCTACTTCAAAGACAAATCTCTCCACAGGTTTATGGTCTGGTGTTGTCATGACAATCATTACCTTATCAACAGAATTCTCTCTCAACAACAAACGTATGCTATCTATAATATTTGTGACATAGGCTGTAACATCTGGATGTAGGCACATCTATAATAATGGAATTGAAAATATGGATATAATGGTACATACATGTACAAAATGCATCATCTGAAAAACATATATTTTGATTTAGCTGACATTATGGGCAGGTTCCCAAAATATATATTGCTGACATTCAGGACAGGTTCCTAAAATATATGTTCTCCACATGGTATGTATGTACTGTTGATACAAACCGCATTGGTGGTGTAATGGTTAGCGTGCTCGTCTGGAGTGCGGTAGATTGTGGATTGGAGCCCCAATCGGGTCAAACTAAAGACTATTAAATTGGTATTTGTTGCTTCTCTGCTAAGCATGCAGAATTAAGGAGAAAGAGCAAAGACTGGTTGACTCGGAATCAGAATAATGTGTCCGAGTGGGGCGACATGTCTATCTGTGGACTGTTAAATATATAAGTAATGGGTATTTTAAGAAAATTTCTATTGAGTAATAATTGCCATCTTTGATAGAAGGTGATGGTGTTCTGACACAGTTTTGAAAGAGGACCATCCAAGGACCATACATCCAATTTGGTTTAATTTTGCTCATTGCTTTTGGAGAAAAATACATACATTGTACATGTATGCATGTAGTTATACTCACATTGACAGGCACATTATATTTCTTTCTTTTTTCAAATACTCCAGCAGGATAAAGGCCTCTTGTGTAAAGTATACAATGAACAGCAATTTCAATAAACTCACAAAATACATCTGCACCAACTGAAATAAAAAACCAAAGGCTAAATGAGACATTTTAATTGTCTGCATTGTCAATTATTACAGATGCATATTTCTTATTCATCCAAGTTAATGAAATTTGCTATTCCTAACTCAGTACATGCCAATAAAGAAATTTGCTACTTCTTATTTCGTTCCAGGCTCAAAATGAAAATTGCAATTTCTTTACTCAGTTAGAACAACAAAGAAAACAGCTATTCCTTTACTCGGTCCAGGCAAATAATGAAAACTCTAATTTCTTTTCTGATTCCAGGCTACTAATAAAAAATTGGTATTCCTTTGTTGTTCCAGGCCAATAATGGAAATAGCTACAATGTACATGTAGTCCCTCATCAATGAGGCTGTGTATCTAATTAACACACCAAACCGAGAAAGACATATGTAGTTTTGTGTTTTTTCAATTTCACATTGTTTCCATTCCCCTTGTTTTATAATTCTCTGGTGTGGGAACTAAACTGAAGTATTGTTTTCAGTAAAATGTATTGATAATTTGATAGCACATGTAAAAGTTGTTTGAATTATCTAAAGCATAGATTGAGTGTCCGAGATCTAATATACAAAAATGTATCCCATGTCACACTACATATGACAAGTACATTCAAACCTGACAGCCGACACTCTTGTTCTTGAATCAATATAATCCCAGGGTTTCCGCTGGCGTGCGCCATTTGAGCATTTGGCGATAAAATATTTACTTTGGCTCAAAAATGTGGCGCAAAAGATTTCCAATGTTCATCGTCTGTTGTGGCCGTCATTTTCTAGTTCGTTACTTCGGAACGCCCATAACGCTATTCGGAAAGCTTCGAACGTTACCCATGAACTGATCAAGTGACAGAAAATTGATAATCAGCTGTTCGTAATGTTTATCTGTTGATAGGATAATTAACTTGTAAAATACATAAAAGGTAAGTCAAACAAAGGTATTAATTAATGGTCTCGGGTGAATGACTTCTCTCTGTCAGTTCGTGAATTGTTTTCATATAATTTTAAGAAACTTGTCATTTATTTTAGCACTATCGTTTTAAACGCATCGAAATTTTTAACTCCATTTTACGTTTTTAAAATGGGACGAAAAAAAATTAGTTTTTGAAAGTAATACTCTGGGAAAAGTAATGAAACTGTCCGAATTATGGGGCCATGGCAAGCAGGCAGTGCAAACTGAAGATGCACTGCAGGAAGAATCAAGGCCTGCCGACGATGTTCCAGAGATTGCAGATAAGCCTAAATCTGCATCTGTGACTAAAAAAGTGACAAGGAATTTCCAAGAACAATGGAAGCAGGGGAGACCGTGGCTTTATTATAACAATGGTACCAGAGGCATGTTTGCAGTAAGAAAATAAATAAATGATTAATATTTAACTGCATTTTTAGTGCCAAAAATTTTTGAAGTATTTATGGCTCAAAATACATGTATGTTAAAGTGGCTCAAACATTTAGTTTTTGGCTCAAGTGTTGGCTCAACAAAAATTCAACCCACAGGAAACCCTGTCATCCCAAACAAGTTTCATAGGTCTTAGGAGAGCCTATCACAGGCAAAAAAAAAAGACAACTGTGTAACTACCAATATAGTGACTTCCTCGGTAAGAAACAACAGTAAATGTATAGCGATCCCTCCGAGTACATGTAGAACCGATCAATACAAATTATTATTAATCATAAACACTCATTCTTTGTACGGACAGCTATTGATTGGAACCACCTGGACGAAAACACTGTGTCCGCAAAGAAAATCGAAAGTTTCAAGTCCGTGCTCGTGGTATATCGCGACTAAGTCACTCTCCACCCATCATATCATAGCCCAGCACGGATCCTATCACGTAACATTACAGATACAGATGTGTAAACAGGCCCCTGGTTCTATCAATGGGAAGGTTTACAATCCATGTACAGTACCATATCAATGGTCAAAACAAGTGCCTGTGCGTGTAGTATGTTGACAGTATTTTTTTTATAAGTCTCATACCAGGCTAATCTCGTTGAGATTAGGATTCCGAAGAAATTTTTGTCTGTATCTTTATCCTAGGTAGGATGAAGTCATATATACAGACAAAAATTTCTTGGGAATCCTAATCTCAACGAGATTAATACCAGGCATGCTCCAGAAAATAATCTTCATTGCGTCGATGGTCTTCCGTAAATAAAGAAGAGTGAGTGAGTGATTGCTGTTTAACACCAATTCAGCAATTTTCAGCTATATCATTCATGGCGAGAACAAGTACTGTACGATTATAGTTTTGATACAAACCCTTTGCTGGAGTTTTCGTTACAACTCGGTTGAAATAACAAAAAAAATATTAAGTATTATTAAGTATATAAACAATATGTACTAATCAATACCATATGCATTCTGTGTATCTCCAATTTCTGTCATTTTTGTAGGAAGACTGGTCCTAGCAGTGGTCCTAGCTTTAAAAAATATCACGGGGAGATAATATTATTTTAAAAATCCGGGAAAAATTATATCCGGTTTATCCAATAACCAAAAATAAGGGAGATTCCTCATCTGTTCAAAATTTCCTATGGCGGGAAATATAAATAATTCCTTTTGTATGGAGCGACAAAGGAGGTTATGGGGTTAGGGTTAGCAGACAACACCATCTTCTAACATTTTCTCTTCTAGATATAGCTAATTAATTGCTATTTCCCCCTAGTTATTGGTAAAAATGAAAAAAGTATACATTGATCATGTCCGCTACAGTATTCACAAGTGACAGTATTACTAGGATCAAGTCACAGAAATATCCTGTCTCTACTAAATCCGATCTGAGTGGCTATGCCCCCACTCCCTCAGACGGAGTCAACCTCTAACTCGTTCACTCCCGTCGAGTGGCCCTTGCTACAACAATCCCCATGTCTAAAATTTCACTGAAATAATGATATTAAAAGTTACAATGTGAAAACATAATAGACATCTTTTACGTAAACTTTATATTCTAGATTTATCAGTATTAAAAATGTAAAACCAGAAGGGCACAGAAATCCACATTGGAACAATCAACGTCCCCTTTCCATTGTTAAAATTTAAATGTTTAATGGTACGGACAACCGAATAAATACGTCTACCGCTTCAGTAGTTGGACTCCAATAAAATAAAGAGAATTAAATATGTGGTTTAATATATAGTCGGTTTATAGGTTAGGGTCATGGTGCTTAATGCCACTTTCAACAATATTTCAGTTATATCGCAGTTTTATTAAACATTTAGATTTTAACAATGGAAAGGGTACGTTGATTGTTCCGGGGTCGCCCAGATAGTCCAACACCCCATTAGTCCGACACCCGCTTTGTACTAGAACAACACGCTTTAAGTTGGATTTTTATAGTGCCAACTCACTGAAACAACAGTCCGTCGATAAACATGTCGCCCCACTCGGGCACATTATCCTGACTCCGAGCCAACCAGTCTTTGTTCTTTCCCCTTCATGCTGCGTGCTTAACGGAGAAGCAACAAATTATAATTATATATAGTCTTGGTTTGACTCGATCGGGGCTCGAACCCACGATCTATCGCACTCGAGGCGAGCACGCTAACCATTATACCACCGACGCGGCTCTCGCTCTCTCTCTCTAAGTGGAGATTTGTTTCTTTTCAAATCCATTCCACCTCTTATGACAAAATTTATTTTGTATTTCTACAGTGCAAGCTACACTGCCACGATATAACTGAAATACTGTTGAAAATGGCGTCAAATAGCATAAACCGCACGCTACATTACTTGCACCAGTTAAATTACTACATGTACTGAAGACGGATTGCAAGAAACTAAATATTTGCAATTAAAACTAGTACTTTTAACATTGTATCTCCAGACATCTTAAGGTCTCTGAAAATTTAAGTTGGATAAAGTACAAAACTAGAGGCTCCCAGGTGCTTGTATAGCTCACCTCGGTATAATAACGACATCAGTCAATAAAACTTGATAACTTCTGTCAAAAAATAACAAATGTAGCCCTAGTCATTGCAAACCCCTCTTTAATGTAAGTTATCAATATTGCTGTAAAAAAACATAAATATCAATGATTCTCAAAATTTAGCTTATGCTACTTCACATTTTGTAATAGAGTTGCTTCCCTTTGATTATTTGAGTAACCAAAAGCAGTGAAGTCAACAACAAAAATTTGATGAAAAAAGGACAATAACTCCAAAATGGGTAATGGGATTTACTTCAAAATTGCAGGGTAGATCGTGATCGTGACATGCTGCATATTTTTGCAGTTTAAACTTAACATCTATCTCTTATAGTTTTTGAAATATAAGACGAACAGTATTAAAATTTTAGATATTTGATGAAAAAAGGGTAATAACTCCAAAATGAGTAATCAGATTTACTTCAAAATTGCAGGGTACGTAAATCTTGACTTGCTGAACATTTTTGCAGTTTAAACTTAACATGTATCTCTTATAGTTTTTGAAATAAAGGACGAACAGAATTAAAATTTTGAAAATTTGATGAAACCAGAGGCTCCCAGGAGCCTGTAATCGCTCACCTGGATCAAAGCTGCTTTCAATAACAACGCAACTGCACTGTGGTGGCCATCTTGGTGGGAGAGCGTGACTGCCGGACACAATTTTGGAAAAGGACCATCGAATGACTATTCCATCAAAGTTTGGTTGTAATTGAGCTCCTGGTTCCAGACAAGATGGTTTTTATGTGAATTTCCCATAGGGTTCTATGTTAAACTAAGTTCAGCTGTGCAGCCATCTTGGTCAGAGGGCGGGACCACCAGACACAATTTTGGAAGAGGACCATCCAATGAATATTTTATCAAGGTTAGGTTCCATTTGAGCAATTGGTTCCAGACAAGAAGATTTTGATGTGAATTTCCCATAGGGTCCTATGTTAAGCTAATTTCTGCTGTGGGGCCCATCTTGGTCGAAGGGCCGAACCGCCGGACACATTTTTGGAAGAGAACCATCTAATGACTATTTTATCAAAGCCTGGTTCCAATTGAGCTTATGGTTTCAGACAAGAAGATTTGTATGGGAATTTCTGATAGGGTCCTATGTTAAATTAAGTTCGGCTGTGGTGGCCATCTTGGATGGAGGTCTGAAATTCCGGACACAATTTTGGAAGGGGACCACCCAAGGATCATTTCAGCAAAGTTTGGTTGAGATTGGCTCAGTAGTTTCAGAGGAGAAGATTTTTTTTCAATTTCATCCCCCCTTTTTTCTATTTTAAGCTTGGCAGCCATCTTGGTCGGAAGTCAGAATCATCGGACACAATTTTGGAAGGGGGCCATCCAAGGACCATTCCACCAAAGTTTGGTTGCAATTGGCTTGGTGGTTTCTGAGGAGAAGATTTTTATGTGAATTTCCGATAGGGTCCTATGTTAAGCTATGTTCGGCTGTGGGGGCCATCTTGGTCGAAGGGCCGAACCGCCGGACACATTTTTGGAAGAGAACCATCCAATGACTATTGCATCAAAATTTAGTTCTTATTGAGCAAATGGTTTCAGACAAGAAGATTTTGATAGGAATTTCCCATAAGGTTCTATGTTAAATTAAGTTCGGCTGTGGTGGCCATCTTGGTCGGAGGTCTGAAATGCCGGACACAATTTTGGAAGGGGACCACCCAAGGATCATTTCAGCAAAGTTTGGTTGAGATTGGCTCAGTAGTTTCAGAGGAGAAGACTTTTTTTTAATTTCATCCCCCCTTTTTTCTATTTTAAGCTTGGCAGTCATCTTGGTTGGAAGTCGGGATCACCGGACACAATTTTGGAAGGGAACCATCCAAGGACCATTCCACCAAAGTTTGGTTGCAATTGGCCCAGTGGTTTCTGAGGAGAAAATTTAAATGTGAAATGTTGACGGACGGACAACGGACGAAAAGTGATGGCAATAGCTCGCATGGCCTAAAGGCCAGGGGAGCTAAAGACGGAATATATGATAAACTACTCCTTGCCATGTAGCTGCAGTTAAAATTTGAGCTCATTTTGACGTATACTAAAGCAGCAATGGACAAATGAAGAAATTTCTATATTTAGCAACATCAGCCATCTTGAATGAAGGGCGGGGCTGTCAGACACAATTTTGAAAGGGACCCACCCAGGGACCATCCCTGCCAGGTTTGGTTTAATTTGGTTCAGTGGTTTCAGAAAATAAGATTTAAATGTGATCTTTTATCAAAATATGCCTAATTTGCATAATCGGTATAAATCGGCTGAAAGAAAAATTTCACAGGAAAATCCGGAATATATGTTAAACTACTTGCCATGTAGCTGCAGTTAAAATTTGAGCTCATTTTGACGTATACTAAAGCAACAATGGACAAATGAAGAACTTTCTATTTTTAGCAACATCAGCCATCTTGAATGAAGGGCGGGGCTGTCAGACACAATTTTGAAAGGGATCCACCCAGGGACCATCCCTGCCAGGTTTGGTTTAATTTGGTTTGAGCGGTTTCAGAAAATAAGATTTAAATGTGATCTTTTATCAAAATATGCCTAATTTGCATAATCGGTATAAATCGGCTGAAAGAAAAATTTCACAGGAAAATCCGGAATATATGTTAAACTACTCCTTGCCATGTAGCTGCAGTTAAAATTTGAACTCATTTTGACTTATACTAAAGCAGTAATGGACAATTAAAATTCCATCCCCCCTTTTTTCTATTTTTAGCTTGGCGGCCATCTTGGTTGCAAGTCGGGATCACTGGACACAATTTTGGAAGGGGGCTATTCAAGGACCATTCCACCAAAGTTTGGTCTAAATTGGCCAAGTGGTTTCTGAGGAGAAGATTAAAATGTGAAAAGTTTATGACGGACGACGACGGACGAAACCTGATGGCAAAAGCTCACATGGCCTTTGGCAAGGTGAGCTAAAAAGGGCAATAACTCCAAAATGGGTAATGGGATTTACTTCCAAATTGCAAGGTAGTTAGATCTCTACATGATGCACATGTTTGCAATTTAAACTTAACATCTATCTCTTATAGTTTTTGAGGGGCCCGGGTGGCTCAATGAGTTAGGTCGCTGGATCTAACAACTCATACAAGCCTATCACCAATACGGCGTGGGTTCGCGCCCGGCTTTGTAAATTACAAAAAA